>OMLF01032378.1:58220-70479 GCA_900302615.1 Holocentrus rufus
CTTTAGAGCAGCTGTCCAGCAGATGAACATTACTTCAGCATTACAGTAAGTGGAGGATGAGAACAGCTCTGTACTGTACAAAAAAAAAAAAACAGCTTCTCCATGATTAAGAAACAAATTATAAATTCAGCCATCTGACATCAATGGGAGTTTCGTGCAGCGGGGTTACCTTTCCATATCTGTAGAGCAGGCTCTCCACTGTTGATCCGAAAAGGCAGACATTTTGCTCAAACTTCTTTGCACTCTCCTGTAAACAGAGCCAAGTGTGCATTGAATTTTTACGACTGATACATCAAATTCAAGCAGTCTGGGTACAATAACTGATTCACACTGATGGAGGACTTGAAGCATCACAAGCCCTGGCACTTTTCATATATTTGCCACTAGACCAGCTAAAACTACGCTTTTGTCCAAACCTCTATGAAATCAATCATACCACTTGAAAATAACTGATGCATTTGAAAAACCAGGATTAAGTTCTTACCGCCAAACTGGGATGCACCACTCCATCTTTGCCCGTCAGTCCCAAGTCCACCGTTCCTCCCACAGAGGTCTTCAGTTTCTTCCCCAACATGCCCAAAGCGAGACCCACATTTCCCTTCTTCATCTCCCTGAGGGCAGAGCACAGAGAAACCTTAAGAGACCTCAAGTCTGTCAGCACTGTCCAACACTCTGCAGGAGGTTTTATTGAGCAATGCAACTCTCACACACTTACTTTATTTTCCCTGTCAGTATTTTGCCGGCATACTGCATTCCAGTCAATGCAATGTACATTCTCAGGATTTCATTGGTCCCCTGCAGACAAACAACAATAAATATAAGTGACATGCTATTAATGTAAAATTCAGCATGCGATACATAGTGTGCATGCAACTCCAGCAATGGCGAAACTGCCAAAACATTAGTTGCAATGGCAAAACATCAACTGCAATTCATCAAATTTGGTATTCAAGCTTATTGGTGGACCCTGAAGCAGTTTTCCAAAATATTCAGCTGTTCCTGGTTACACACCTGAAGCACCAAAAAGTCACCAACTTAACTGATGTGAGACGTTTTCCTGAGCTTTTGGTCTTTAAGTGACACATGCCCCCTGGTGGCCACATACAGAATAAGTTACTTTGTTTTAATGCTTCAATAACTGTTGAAATACCTCAAAGATGAGCAGGATGCGGCAGTCCCTGAGGTAGCGCTCGTAGGGGTAGTTCTTCGTATATCCCAGACCTCCGAGGACCTGGAGAGCCTCGCTGACACATATCCAGCCTCCTTCTGAGCTGAAAACCTGCACACATGGAGGTATTAAAATTAAAACACGCTGTGGGACAGTTTTCCAATAAAGGAAGCTCTGTGTCATGTTTGTGTCTGATGAAGAAGATATCTGACCTTGACCATGGCAGCTTCTATGGAACAGTCTGGGACTCCCGGTCTGTCCATCATTCCCGCGGTCAGATAGGCCATGCTCTCCATCACAAAGGCATTCATGGCCATTACTGCAAACTTCTCCTACAATAGGAAGGAACAAAAGCTTTTCATTTCTGACCACAGAGAGCAGTTTGTTCACTGGATTCTGACGAGGGAAACAGATCCTACCTGAATCATACCGAACTCACTCAGTCGTCTGTTGAACTGCTTCCTGGTTGCAGCGTACTCTGATGTCATTTCTACAGAAAACAAGAGAGAAATCATTTAACTGTCGAAATTCCACAAAAGCACAATAATATCGTACAACCTCGTAGACTAGAAAGTTTTTTACCTATCAGTTTCTTGATCATTCCAGCCCCGGCGCTGCCCATACTGAACCTCCCTGAGTTGAGGATGTTCATGGCAACCTGTGCAGAGGAATAACACAGTGTGAAAAGCTGCCTGTTGTGGCAGTTTAGTGTAAAACCTCCATAACTTTGCAGATGAAGTCATGTACAATAGCATCGCAGGATGGCGATTACCTTGAATCCACCACCAAGTTCTCCTAATAAATTCTCTACTGGCACCGGGACATTGTCAAAGGACACTTCACAAGCTGCAAAAGAAACAAGAACAAGAATACTATTACAAAGTGTAGCAAACACAGGCATTACATTACTGAAGATTTTTGCTGTTGACTATTAAAGGAACAGTTCATCCAAAATATATTTAGAGAAATTATTTATAATTTAGCCCTAGTGCAATCTACCCATCCAGATATTTATTGTTATTTGTCAATGTTTCCATTTGTTTGTGGAGCTCAGACTGTCAAAAATTTACAAGTGAAAAACTACTTCTTGCAAAAGAACTACCTGCAAACTTCATCTATCCACTCCAAACAAGTATGAATTTTGAGGCGGATGGATACAGTTTGTTGGTGCTCTTCAGTAGGAAATAGTTCCCAACACCATTTTTGCTAACAGGTGTTGACAAATACCCATCCAGTCCGACTGTGTTCCAGTGAGGAGGGGTGGGGGAGATCATAGCAAACTGGAAACAGAGAAACAAATAAACTGCACAAGAGACAAGTGGTATATCTTGTCCTTTTTGTATTTTGAGTGAACTGTTCCTTTAAAAAAACTAAGTAGCATGTTACAGTCATGTTTAAAAGCAGAAAATTCCAAAAGTTAAATCTTACTGTTGGAGCCTCGGATGCCCAGCTTGTCCTCAGGCTTGCCGCTGATGACTCCTCCAAAAGCTCTCTCCACGATGAACGCAGAAATCTTATCTTGCTTCACGCCGTCTTTGTCAACCACCTCAGCTCTCGCAAATACCGTCATTACATCTGCCATACCTCCGTTGGAAATCCAAATCTGATTAGACAAATCAAAAAAAACTGGGATTAATGCCACAGAGACAGAAAACAACACAAGAAGATTTTATGATGTTGGTTCCCGGATCGAACATTCACAAACATGCTTCTTCTCACCTTTGAGCCGTTGAGCAGGTAATGCTTTCCATCCTCTGACAGGGTGGCGCGGGTCTGAATGGAGGCGGCGTCACTTCCACTGAAACAATCACACCATTTGTAAGTTGTCAAAATATTTTATAAAGCAGACAACAGGGTCAAATGATCCAAATTACTCCAGCAAGAGCGTAACTGCAGTTTGAAGAGACAGTGCGGCACAGTTAATCAATGGCACGGCTTTTGCTAGAGGAGATGAAATACTGACTGACTGAGGAGAATTTTAAGCAGTCTTTGCAGGCGTTTACCTTCCAGGCTCTGTCAGACAGAAAGCTGCGATGTGTTCTCCTGAGGCCAGCTTCGGCAGATACTTCTGCTTCTGGGCTTCATTTCCTGCTATCAGAATCCCCTGAAACACAAAAAAACCCTCTGAGGCCTCATCCCTAATGACTGACAGCAAACAGCTAGGGAGGACAGAAGCATCTTCCTGTTGTCTTGTCAGCAGGACAGATGTGCAACCGATTGTGCAGATTCATTCTGGGATAAGAGTCACGATGCCAGAATTGTGGCAGTTGATACCAAAACCAGTGAGACTCTGTAAGTCTTGATACCTGATTCAATACCATGGCAGAGATACAAGTCCCATCCAGCACACACTCCTTCATTTAAATACTTTACTTACTGTTACTTACTGTTTACCTTAACAAGTAAACAAACAAAATTTTAAACCTGCAGGCTACATTAGAATGAGTCAAAAGTGCAAAGTTGGCTTGTAGCCTTAAAGCAGAAAAAAAGCAGCCAAACAAAATATCAATTTAGTGAAACTGTATGAAAAGTCCTGCAGAAATAGTAAATACAGTGGAGTGATTATGTGTTGTCATTTCTGATTTACAGTCCTGTAAGCATGACTGCAACTTTTATTGATTCAGTACTTTAACACACAGGCTGAGGCTGCATCAGAATAACAACACTGAGTCACAGAATGAAGTATCAAGTTGTGTCAATGCTACAGATATTTAAAATGCTTGAACTGTTTTCAAGATTTTGGCTTGGTACCTAAGTATCGGCTGGCATTTCTACCAGAACAGAGAGCTGTACTGACATGTCCACCTCTTTTGCACATAAATTATTTCACCTTCAGCCCAATGGCTTGATGTGCAGCCAGTGTCACAGCGATGGAGCCGTCCAGCGAGATGATCTCCCCCAGCCGTGCATACATGGTGTTGGACAATCCAAGTCCACCTGGAAAAAAAGCACAGTTTTGTATTTGCAAGATGTTGGGATAATGGATATCAGAGTCAACACAGGAACCTCATGTTAAGTACACACTGCAGATCCTGCTCAGGTAAAGTACAAACTGGCCTGAGCAGTTTCGGATGCAGTCAGGATAAACAGCAGTTGCAGGTTATATTCTCAAACAAAGTTCAGTCATGTAATAATTCATTTTATTACTTGATCTGTAATAAGTAAAGTGAAGAGGAAAAAGCTCCTCCAGATGATTAGATATGGAATCAGAGAGCAAACTTAGAGCTGTCTCACTATCAGACGCATCAGTGATTCAATAAATCTAATAACTAAATTAACAGCATATCATCAGGGGAAACGACAGCAAGGGAGAACAGCTGGAGGTTTAATAAAAAAGGAGGGATGATATTGTGGGAGTAGCTCATAAAAACAAGTCTATTAGTATAAAAATAAACTAAACTAATAAATAAAAATGAAACTATATGAGCTACAGGCTAATCCATTTCCTCCATTTCCCAAAGTTTATTTACTCAAAGTGGCTGAAGGATTCAAAGCAATCAAGAAATAATGTAGCTGTGACATTTTCTAATTGACTTGTTTCTCTCCGAGCATGAATATCACAGTGCGCTGCTCTCCAGTGAACTCGTATCTGTTGGAGGAGTTTACTGAAGCATGAAAGAGCAAAAACAGTTTCCATTTTTTACTGCAGTGTTCTGGGGGTTTGTATATTGCATAAAATGGAAAAATGGAAAATCAAAATGGAAATTTTAGTTTTAATTTGGTAATGAAGCAGCCTCAAACCGATCATCTATTCTCACCTCATCACACTGCACACGACTTGAAAATAATTTATGGTGATTTTCCATTTAGTGTTAAATCGCCTGTTTCTTGGAGGTTTTAAAAATTCCAGATCTAAATCATCTTACCATACTCCTCTGGAACCTGGATCCCAAACAGCCCAAGCTCTTTCAACCCATTCAGAGTCTCTGGAGGGATTTTGGCTTCATGGTCAATCCTTTTTGAGTCAACTGAAATCACAAAGACCATAATTTTATTACCGAAACAGGAAATTAATCAAAGGCCTAGATTGCATGACCTAAATTTATACAGGCTCATGCATGTAACAACCTGCAAAATAAAAAAAAAAATAAATAAAATAAATCCTCTTATTGTCATGCAACTCTCGCATTCATTGAGATCACCATCCTTACCATCATCATTGAAGAATTTTTCTACTGGGGCAACAAATTGATTAATCTCCTCTAGTTCCTCATTTCCAATTTCTGGATAAGGGAAGACCTCTGCCTGGAAGAGAAGCAGATTAAAGAAATTTCCAACAGCTCTTTAACTGAGAGGGTTGGGTTAGTTCCACAAGTTTGCTGGGCTTCAAAGGACATGATGCGTTCAAGTGCTCCTGTTAAACTCTTGCTTCAGTTTGGAAGTCAGAAATTAAACATGCTCTGAAGTGTTTTTCTTCTCAAAAGTAGTAATGAAACAAATGTTGTATTAGTAATCAACTGGCATAAAGCTGCTATGTGCTGCAGGGGCAAACTGAATCGAAGATATGCTTACTATATTTCTATATTTAACTTAAGAGCCAAATGTTGTTGTAGCCTATAGGTCTACATCACTTTTAATACAGATTGCTGACATGGCACTGGTCCTCTACACCTCCTGTAACTGTCAAATTTTAGTACCTCAAGTATCATTTGGAATTCCCCACATTCCTTGTTGTATGTACCGCCATGATGGGTTGTTTATGTAAATCCAAATTTCACTGCAAACATGCAATAACTCCTAAAAGAACTGTGGCAGTTAAGACTGCTACTACAAGAGCCATTGATTAACAGTAAGAATAACTAAGGAATAAAAATACTCAATATAAATACTTTTTATTATGTTTAGCTTAGGACGTTAGTTGGTAAACAGCGAGAAGCTGTTTTATAGTTATTTTAAAACAGCTCAGATGTGCTGTGAATGCCTAGAACACTAAAATCACTGCCAAACGTGAAAATAGGGTCCTATTTTTATAAAACCATGGCAAAGTATTATTGTATTACAAAACAAATAAACAAATAATATCTTTTGCTCATAATAATTACAGAAACTGAATGTCCTCCTGTCACAATAATATAAATCATTACTGTTCATGAACTGTTAAAAAAAAAAAAAAAAAGGTTGCTAGGTAACAGTGCCGAAATAATTCATGTGTGTGTTTACATAACCTATTACCCAGTGGAGTAAAAGTCAATCGAGGTCTATTAAAAAATCTGTTTAGTGTTGTGTAAGGTTGCAGATTACAGAGGTAGTTATGTGATAGAGCCCATTTATGGCCTTTTACGCATTATAATGTTTTCACGGTATTTCGGCATACAAGTGATACACAAACTATAATAGAGAATAGAATTTAAACGTTCACAGTTCACAGTGCCCGCTACTGCTCACATCAGTGTAGCTATTTTAGTGGCAGTGGAAAATTGTGGGAAAAGCAGGCGGACCAAGCAGAAAATTGACATTTTCTTGAAATAAGCATTGTTTGCTGTACTAAATATAGGCCGAACCAAAGAGTGTATCTAATGGATTTATTAAATGCCCTCAGATATATTCTAGGAGGTGTGTCCGCTCGCCGAGAAGGTAGGTAAACTTAAAGTCACAAGTTTTTGAAAGCAGTGTGGCGGGAAGTTAGCTCCATTCACGAGAGAATTAAAGATATCAGGTGTAATTCAAACCTAAAGTTAAATCTGACACTTCGATTTGCCATAATGTTTGGTAAACAACTTACCTTGTTCACCTGCCCGAGGAACAAATCCTTAGCATACGCGAGGTTCCTTGAATGGGTTTTAATTGAGCGGCGATGTGGCAGCTGAATTACTTTCCCAGTTTGCCTCGCATTACAGAACAGTAAACGTTTTCCGATGTTCACAGACTTGGACAAAACGATTATTCTGTTCATATTCATCGTTCTGATGAAGCAAACTGCCAGCTCCTGCACCCCTGGGTTACGATGTAGGTACCTTTCACCTGATTCTGTCTCATGTTGATGACGTAAAGACAATGTTAGATAATGTTGCCTTCAAATGCTCCTCGTAAACTATGTAACTTTAGGTCCGCGATAAAAATATAAACAAACAGAAAACACAGAAAGAAGTGTTTGTTGTGTATGTACGTATGCGTGTATTTATATCTGCATATAAGTATATCTATCTATCTATTTATCTATTTTTTTTTTTTATTATTATCTTGTTCATGACGATAGTCATTCTGGCGACGTCACTCATTGGCATTATGAAGAAGAAAATCAGGATCAGGCTTGTAATGATAATGTATAATGAATAATGCAACGTAAACAAGAAAATAGGCCTATACATGTTACTCTCATCGTCCGCTGCTGAGATGTTTTCGTCGACGCCCATTGAACGTCACATCTCGTCAACTCGAGTATCATAAAACAAACCTCTCTGTACATATTTGTTGAGACTTTCATGTGCGCTTAGCGGGTAACCTCTAATTAACGATATGTCTGACAGTGAAGGCAGCACAGCCAGCTTAATAACTTCGTTATCACACCACTTGGTGGCGTTATTAACTAACAAACCATCTTAACTCGGCATTATAGAAATTACAGAAAGAAACAAAAGGGGGAACTTTGTTAAACTTGCACATGTAGTCTACACTGTACTGCAATAACTGTGTCCATTAATGGCGTCAAAGTAAGCAAAACCAGTGATGCAAATTGTACTTTGCCAATGGACATGAGAGGAGCCCTGCTATAGTCTATTTAAATATTTAATGGACAAGTCTGAATGGCACTCCTGTTTTGCAAATCATGCTTTGATGGTAAAATAATGCACATCTTCACTGCGTCCCTCCCCTCAGCCTGATGACGCAGCCCTGCTGACGTTGAGGATGCGGTCTTCAAAGCCAAGATCTATTTTTATCTCCAGACCTCAAGGGCCAGACAGACAAACAGGGCTAACTGTCACTCAGACCACCTGCCTCTCAGTCAGCTCATGGCTCGACACAGCCAGCCGGCCAAATGTGCTTTGTTGTGCGAGGCTCTGATGTACTGGGAGAGAATTACAATGATAATGCAGATGTAGGTTGTAGTCAGAGGCCGTGAAGAATATGAAATCGATCCTGCTGCTGTTCTGACCTTCACTGGGAATAGTAACCTTCAGAAAATATTGATGCAGGAACTAGAATTCTTTGGTCTGCAAGCATGGAAATGGTTGAGATTAGAGCAGAGAGCACATACACAACACACACACACACACACACACAATAAGCTCTTTATTCAGTCAATAAAGCAACCTCATCAAACCCAAGAGACTGCATTCGCTGACAAAAGAGAGACACCCGGAAACAGCCTCGGTTTTTACAGTATATCGTTTTATTTTGCGTTCTCAACATTGTCACAGTACTAGTTTTACATCAATAGGGGTTTTTGTCTACCTAGAAACTGAATGCATAATAAAATGAGAGCACTCCTTCCCTTCCCTTTGACTTATAAAGTGGGCTGTGAGTGTGAGAGAACAGGAGCGTCTCAGGACGTTAATAAGAAGCAGTGATAACCGTGTAACAGTTGGCTGCTCATCTCTAGATCCTATGATAATTCTGTATTGTTGGAGGCAGAGAGAAGCAGTTAATGATTATGTAAATATCGGAGGGGAGCAGGAATGCACCTTCAATGTAACTGCAGACATTGAGTATTAATAATAATAATAATAATAATAATAATAATTTACAGACTATTTACATGTTGTCTCTCTCCTCTCTTCTCTTAATCCCTCCCCCCAAGCCTGAACCGTTCCTTCCCTTTTAGACCCTCCTTGTTTTACCAAGAGTTACATTAGGTTTCTGCAGATGGTTTTGCTATTTACACTCAGCGGTATACTGCCACATCTTTATATTGTACAATGGAAAATAGAGGTGAAATGCATGCCGGAGTAGAATGACACAGCTTTTTTTTTTTTTTTTTTTTTCTTTTTTTGTTTTTGTTAAATGAAAAGACACAAACTGCAAGCCAGAAATCATCTCAATGTAAACAAGCATCAGTCAAAGAGGAATCAAAGGTTACATTGCAAGTTTAGGGGTCTAGTTACGGCTGTTGTTTGAAAAAAAAAATTGAACAAAACAACTTAAAAAAGAAAAAAACAAAATGAAAAGAAAGAAATGGTAGGCATCAATGGCATGCAACAAAGCACCTCACACAGAATCTGGACAGGTTTTGCAATAGATCAGTTTTGCTGAAGGAGCTGGAGGGGAGCGACACGTTGATTTGACATACTTTAGAGCGAGGACTATCAGGATTGATTAAGTTGGGCTGTTGTCTGTCCCATTATCCTATTATAACTACTCTGTAATGAGAGTTTGATCCGAGCGCAGCAGTTAAGCGGTTGATTGTGGTGTTGCAGCGGGTCACTGGAAGATTAAATTTGGTCCCCAACCTACTTGGAAAAAATTGGTTTATAATGTTTTGGCAATGCAATGCTGGAACTCCGCTAAGTCCCCGTGACATAAGCTGGGCTGACTAAAATGCTGCAGGCTAAGAAACCTCTTGTCTAAAAGGGGGTAAGTTTTGTTAGATTAGCCTACACAAAGCCTGCAAGAGGAATTTTGAGTTGTGAAACTTTTTTTTTAATATATTTGCATCTCTAGAGAGAAGGCTGAAGAGTACTGATCTACTGGACGTCACTTGACAACAGTAATGTGTGAGCCATTGACCAAGACAGATGATGAATATGAAGATAAGATAATTCCATTCACATAGCCATTGCTGTCTGCAAGTGCAGCAGTCCGTTATCGTTTTTGAGTTCCAGATGATAGAGTATATCTTTTGTCACGCTGACTCTAAAGATAACACAGATTTTTGTTGGCAAAGAACTTCCCTCTGACAGCTGTAATAATATCCAGCTTCAGCTACTGTTGTACACTAAGATTCAGACCGACAGCCTGTAAACTACTGTATGCTGATCAAGTAAAGATACAGATTTGGTTATCCTCTGGAGTGACATAAATACAGAACTGACTTCGGTTGGTTGTATTTGTCGAAGTCACTGCTATTCTACCATTTCATTTTCAACAACTGTCAACTGTAACACTGATATAGTTTGGGAATACACAATAGTTAGAAAATAGTCTCAAAATACAATGTTACATGCAATATTTTCTTTGACATTCTTTATCACTGAGGAAGGTCCAGTCCCTCCAAATCCATGTGGACACTTGCAGTTCACTGAAACATTGAGGAAGAAATGACAAAGGACATTGGAAAAAAGACACAAACTAATGTAACTAAATAAAATTGAACAACCACCTGATTGCAATTGTCCACAGACAAAAATAGTAAATACATATTGCACATACAAGTAAAAAAAAAATCCATCTTATAGTTGTTAAGCAGATACAGACTAATTTCTGCCACTGATATCAGCTAAGTAAAACAAGTGCTGTGTCTATCCCTTCACCCCGCAACAGAAAACCTGTTCCCAAACCCCGGCTCCACAGATACCACGCACAGGACGGCCGAAACCTACAATCAGCCGTCCCGTAATATGTCAGAATGATGATTGATATAAAACACAACTGCCATTTGTGGTGAGTGAAGCGCAAGGCCGCTGTCACCATCGCAGAATGATAAGTATTGATTTTTTTTTTTTGTACTTTGGCGTCCGTGTGGCTCCAGGTAGAGTAAAGTCAGACCGGGGGAGTAAAGAGCACTGCACAACACGCTCACCGCTAAAGAGAGACACACGAAACCAAAAGAGGGACAGGGCACACTCAGCCAGCTGAGAGCTTCCACATCAGAAGAGACACTTTGACAGCCACGTGGCTGCTTTCCTGCAGAACAGTTTGCTCACACTTCTTCCACTTCGGCTACCCCCCTTTAAAAAAAAAAGAAGAAGAAGAAAAAAAAAACTTCTGGGAGGAGAACAAGTTTGAATATCTGTTGAAGAATCATACCAGCGTCATCATGTTTCAGTATACCATATACAGGATTTCAGATTGTTTATTGGACTCTAAAAAAATAGTTTAAAAAAATAAAATGGTGGTGGACAAGCAGCCAGGACTGAGGACGCTCAGATAAATCTGTTTGCTCGGCAGCTCGCTGCGGCTCCCTCTCCCAGACCGCAAGAGCCTCGACTCTGAACAAGTCCAAGTGCAGTGGAAGAGACTGTCGGCCACCAGCGTGCACGTCTGCGCCGGCTCTGAACAATCTTGACAGAGTTCTAATTCAAAGGCAACCGTATAGTATTCCAGCTCACTGAATTGCCTAACTAATAAAAGCATTAACTGGCTTCTTAATAGTGAAACTATGCCACCTATATAAGAGTATAATACTGAGATTTTTAATTGATGCCATAGACTGTTATTTGTCCTGTAAGAATAATAATAATAATAATAGCAGTTGATAATATTATTTTGCAAAATACTATATGCACGATATACATAAAGCAAATTTTTTTGTGACTAAATCAGTAAATGCTTCAATAATTGGCACATTTATGACTGCTAACAGAGATATCACAGTGTACTGTGAGCTACCGCTACATTAAATACTCGTACAGCTACTGCTGAGGCCGAATATCTGTCTGTGGCCAACTCTGCCTGTCGTTCAAGCCGGTTTCAGCCAAACCACCCTTGCACTAGATGAAATCACACATTTGTAGACGTTACTGTCAAGTTTACTATTTACTTCTTCTGCAAAGTACTAGTAAGCAAGATATTTGATCATATTCATAAGATGCCCCATTAAATTATCGAGGAAAAACAGTAGTTGTGGTCTTTGTGCATGCTCTTGCTTTGCTGTCCGCTGCTCTTCAAGGCAGACAGACGCGACTCGTGAGACAAGTCCTGAAACAAACGGAGCAACCGAAAAGAAATGTTTTGAATAAACTGCCCCAATGAGGATTGTAGCAAAAAATGTGGAGGAGGCACAGGATCTGGTCTGGCTGCACATCCCCTCCGACTCCCTGGAGACGCAGGCCAGCGATGCACAGTGCGACCCTCCCGTCTACCGAGAGCCTCAGAGTGAAATGAAAGTTCAGTGATCGAGCCTGGAGTCCGAGCCGCCCGCTGCTCCTCTGGGGGGGGCCTCACACCACCGTGCTGATGCCGCTGTGTTTGGGCTTGGTGCTGCTGGGGGCCGGG
>OMLF01032382.1:2695-23038 GCA_900302615.1 Holocentrus rufus
ACCAGTCTGAGTCTGATTTGTGTCATATCATTAAGGATCCCTATAAAAAACTATTACGTCTTCTTATAAAAATCCATTCAGCTTAAATATAGAAAAAGTGGAGTGGAGGAGCAGCAGCTGAACCAAGAGTCATCACTTTCTCATTTCTCACCATGTCTCTTTGCTCTTCTCCTTGTATAATCTATCCATTTCCTCTCCTGCATGTCATGTCATATCACTGCTGGTATCGCCCTCTCCCTCAATCATTCACCTAAGACAGGAGAACATTGTGTGTTTATCAATCATCAGTCACTTTGGTATTATTCATAACAAGGACGAAGAGTTGAAGAGGCGTATGCAATGTAAGATGGCTGCTTCCACAACAGGGTCAGAGGTGAATCTGAGGTCAGCTTCACTCTCACTTGATGTTTACATGTCAAAATAAGAAATACGATGAATAAGAGGACATAAGACGGTCAAATCGTTCATAATGTGGTGCAATATATACTTTACTCACCACTGCAGTTGGCAAATGATTGACCAGAAAACAATACGTGGTCTCCTCACCATCCTGGGCTGTGGAAAAAAACAAACCGCAGTAGTTCTCCAGCAATTCCCTCCAGCATTTTTAGGGTTGTGTTCTGCCCACCAGACTCTGAATGAAGATTTGCTCCAGTCACACGACTTCCAGGAGTCTCTGAACGGGCCAATCATCTCTCTCCTGGATCTCCTGCTTCTCCATCTGTTTTCTCACACACAAGTCTTTTACAAAAACACTATTATCAGATCAGTGTTGTCCTGTAAACGTATAAATTACAAATTATGAATAAGAACTTGTTTTTGTATGTGACTCAGTTTCAAAGTATTCTGGGTATGTGCGGTCAGGTTAACAAAAACAGATTTTTATGTCTGTGGTGTGGCAACAGGAAAAGTTAATAGTGAAATTTGTTGTGTGAACACATTCTCATCATTGTGGCAGATTAATTTATGCTCATGATTACAAGGCATGCTGTGCTATTGGCCAGATTTTCCCATCAGCCCACAGCTCTCGTTGTCTGGGCTGCTCTCGTCTCCTCTGAGCCAGTTCCTGGTCTCAGTCTCTCCTCCCTGTAGAAAGCTCTGTCTGACACTCTGGGCTGCACAGTGAAGCACCCAGTGTGGTTTCCTCCAATCCTCCAAAGGTGAATAGGTCAGTGAACGCCTCTCTGCGGTCACTTCGGGTGTCGTGCCAGATTGGAGACATTTTCACCAAGTGGTAACAGAGAAGGAAGCAGGTGAACAAAAACATTTTTCAGGGTCTAGTGGATATAAACTGAAAACTGTATCAGGCGCACACACACACACACACACACACTTACTGCTCTACTGCTCACAAGAAGTGTGGTTTTCATTTGGAAGTTTAATATCGTACATTATAAACAGTGTATCTCATTTCATCGTCATGTCGCCTATTAGAACTGAGAAATAAAACACTGCAAAAAAATCTCCATCATAATAAACCATTTTGTCTCATATTCAGTCTTAAAATCTTGTTTTTCTTAAAACAAATGCCAGTGTGATGAGCTAATTCCCCTTGTTTATGATGCTAAACAACTTGTTTACATATTTTTTTTGAATAAAGTATCATTTTCTTGATACTAGTGGGCTGATTGGATGCCACTTGTCTCTGTCTGGGTGTCTTGATGATGAATGTGGGACTATTTTGACGGGTGGTGCTTAGCATAAGGTTTCAATGACAACCTTTTTTTTTTTCTTTTAAGCTCTGTGCTCACTCTTCATTTGCCTCTTTGGTTGCCAGCGGTCCTTGAAGAGCTTCCTGCCCTGCATTTGGTTACACTGCCCCTGTTTTCCATCTTCTCCACCGAGCAAAACATTGAAAACAAGCCAAGCTGCCTTTCACACCAGCTGTTGTTCACCTTTTTGTTAGAGAGCATGCCCCTGGTGGTGAATTTATCTGTCTATCTATCTATCTATTCATGCACATCAAAGATGAAAAGCCATCTCAAGGCTATGATCACATTATATTAATGGAATTAATTGCCGGACAAGGTGCAACAGTGTGATCATGAACTGTTTAAGCCTACCATACTGGATTGATTTTGTCCAAGAAGAATGCATTTGGGTTTTTATTCAGTTTTAATTCAGGCTTAATTTATACAGAAACTCACAAATACAGCTTAGAATTAAAATCCATTGATTAATAAACAGAAAAAACACAAATTTGGTAGATAAGACAAAAAGGCCAAAGTTCTTATAAAAACATCTTACATAAGAACAAATGTACAAAATTATCAGATGAACAAATTAGAAAAAAAAAAAAAAAATACAGACAAAAGCTTCACTGAAATGGACAGTGTATCAAAATCACAAGAGAAATGAAAAAGCCCACTACAGAAAATGAGTTTTGATTTGTATTAAAGGAATAATTTGCCTGGATGTTTGAATGTCTACATAACAAACAGTGACTCAACATTTCAGCCTTCTCCAAAAGCACTAAAGCGACCAGGAACTGCTTCTTTATAGTCCCAAAAATGGCAAAAGTGACCATAAAATTAGTCCAAACAGCTTGTGCAGTGTAATTCTTTGTTTCCTAATGAACAGACTACAGGGCGATGTGGGATTTGAACAATGAGCATTACACACAAAAAGTTAATTACTTCAACCCAGAATTAATTGCTTCAACTTCTAATTGGGAAAAACACATAGAAAGTGTGTGAGCGGACCGACCTCATAAAAGCCTACACAGACTTGAAACCCTGCAGCTCAACTTTCTCAGCTAATGTGATGTGATGTATGCCCTAAATGAGATATTCAGATGGTTAATTCTATACATAATCTTACACAATTTGAGAGGGAATTTGAATATTTCATGGAAACCCACTGGTCGGCGGTCAGAGATACATCCACATCCTGTTCCCATTTTGATTTTGTGGAGGAGATGCCACAGGGAGACAAAATATGAAACATCCTTCATACAGCTGACAGCACAATGTCTGTGAAGAAATGAACCTAAAATCTGTGTGCAGTTTTACCTGTAAGTTCTGAACCCAAAATGAAAGATATGTTACTTCTTGGCCTGATCCAGGGATTCAAAAACTTCCCACTAGTAGAAATTTTCACTACTTTTAGATTACCTATTAAATTGTTGCATTTTCATCAATTATTTTACACTCTTAGACAACATGAAAGTCACTGAAAATCGTCAAAAATAGGAAAGAGGGGGTAGTTTTGTTCCTGGCTTTGCTTGTTTGAAAGTGTTGGATCTCAGTCTTTGGGTTCCATGTTAAAATCATAAACACATTTCATATTGTTTTACTTTGCCCACGAATTTGAAATTGTTATTTGGAGACTAGGAAATGAAAATGCTGGGATGTATTTTTGTGAAATGCATTTGAAAGTGTTTATCTGGCTCCACTTTCAGGCACAGCCCCTTTTCCTAGACCGCTCCCCCGTGAGCAAACTGTCTGTGGCATCAGATCAGTCCTTCCTAACCTCTGAAAGGTGTGAAGGCTTCAATCATTCACACACTGCTGGGTTACTGCTTCTGCTGCTCAAAGGATTGACGGCAGTTGAATTTTAACACCATGCAAACTGAGTTTCAGTCAGTTTCCTGGATTACAGGCAAAACTCAGAGTCTAATGTTAAATGTTATTGTTTTGAATGTCATCTTAGAACAGAAGACGTATAATAAGCACTATGACTGATGTTATTTAATGTCACTTTTAAGGAAATGAGAGAGAATGAGATGTATAAAAGAAATGCTCTTGCCTTACAGCACATGTGCTGCAGGAGCCCACACAAAAATTATACCACATTTTTTCAACTAAGAGAGGCACAGATGGTTGCGGCTGAGCCTTGGGCAGGGCCTCATGGCTGCTCCAAAATCTAGATCGAAAACAAGAGGTGATCAGGTCTGTAGCAATGGCCTGGAATATCTGCATATTTTAAATCTCTTCTTAAAACTCCTCTTTAGAACTGTGATGACTTTTTAATAATGGGATGACCTAATTTTTTTGCCCTTTATTTATTATCCTCACCATCTAAGTTTTACTTAAATCGTTTGTTTTTATTCATTCCTATGTAACGCACGTTGTAGATGCTTTCCATTATTATTATGATAATTGTTTTTATTAGTATTACTATTATAGGGGGAAACAGACATACAGTGGTATTCTTTTACAGCCAGCACCGTCTTTGTGGTGGTACCGTTTGTCTCCACTAGGGGCCGCTAGCAAGTAGCTGAGCTGAGGTCCATGAGAGTGAAGAGCTGGTTTATTCAATTCTGAAGAAGCAGTCACTGAGCTTGGGAGTGATCCGGGATGTATGGCCGCTGAAAATGCCTTGGAACCTGGTAGCTACCTCTATAGTCAACGCTAGCTAAACACAACTTTGTAGATAAAAACAAAGGACAGGCGCCACACATGGAACAAGTCCTGGGACCTCCTTGACTGGACTAATAGACTCCGGGCGGCTTGGACGAGACTGTTGTTGCTTTTGAAGCTTGTAAGTTTAGTTAACGGCGTTAGCCTAATTAGCCAGCTTGCTAGTGAAGTGTTGCGTTTGCCTTTGAGTACTCGGAGTTTCCTGCATCTGCACCAGTGTTTCCATTATACGATTTTTCTCATAACAAGTCGTTTTGCCATATTTCACCAAAGCTTAATGGTAACATTAAGCTACGTCGCAATGGGATCGGTGGACCTTTGTAACGATACAGTGATAGCTAACTAGCTAAGCTAGCTGGCTAGTTAGCTCGTTTGTATGCTAGCTAACATTAGCTAACGCAGCCGAGCCAGCCAGCAACCTCGGTAACGTTAGGACAGTTTCGACGAGCTAACCACCACAATACCGTTGCTCTCCAACTACCTTTCCGGCCGAGGCCACTCGGTTTGCAATTATGTTTGAGATGGAGACACACATATCATGCCTTTTCCCGGAGATATTAGCCATTATTTTCAGCTATCTTGATGTTAAAGACAAAGGAAGAGTGGCCCAAGTGTGCGCGGCCTGGAGAGACGCGTCCTACCACAAGTCTGTATGGAGGGGGGTGGAAGCCAAGCTCCATCTCCGGAGAGCTAACCCGTCCCTGTTCCCTAGTCTGCAGACCAGAGGAATTAAAAAAGTTCAGATCCTCAGCCTTAGGCGAAGTCTGAGCTACGTGATACAAGGGATGCCACACATCGAAAGCCTTAATCTATGTGGATGCTTCAACCTCACAGACAACGGACTTGGACATGCCTTTGTGCAGGACATCCCATCCCTGCGGGTGCTGAACCTTAGCCTTTGCAAACAGATCACTGACTCTAGCCTGGGCAGAATTGCTCAGTATCTAAAAAACCTGGAGGTGCTTGAACTGGGAGGCTGTAGCAACATCACCAACACAGGCCTGTTGCTCATTGCCTGGGGCTTGCACAGACTCAAGAGCCTTAACCTGCGCAGCTGCAGGCATGTGTCTGATGTGGGCATTGGTCACCTGTCCGGCATGACTCGAAGCGCTGCAGAAGGCTGCTTGTCCCTGGAGAAGTTGACCCTGCAGGACTGCCAGAAGCTGACAGACCTGTCCCTCAAACACGTCTCAAAGGGCCTAAATAAGCTCAAAGTGCTCAACCTCAGCTTCTGTGGGGGGATCTCAGACGCAGGTATGATCCACCTGTCACACATGACCCACTTGTGCAGCCTGAACCTGAGATCTTGTGATAACATCAGTGACACAGGGATAATGCATCTTGCCATGGGGTCTCTCCAGCTGTCCGGACTTGACGTGTCCTTCTGTGATAAGATCGGTGACCAGAGCCTGGCCTACATTGCCCAGGGATTGTATCAGCTCAAGTCCCTTTCTCTCTGCTCCTGCCATATCAGTGATGACGGTATTAACAGAATGGTGCGCCAGATGCATGAACTGAAGACTCTGAACATTGGACAGTGTGTGCGGATCACAGACAAGGGGTTAGAGCTGATCGCCGACCACCTGACACAGTTGACAGGGATTGATCTGTATGGCTGTACCAAGATCACAAAGAGGGGTCTGGAGAGGATAACACAGCTCCCGTGCCTTAAAGTGTTAAACTTGGGTCTTTGGCAGATGACTGAGAGTGAGAGAGTTAGGTGAAAGCTCTCCTGAAGTGTGTTTGTCTCATCTGTCATTGTTTTTAATGCTCACTTGTATACTGAGATGGACTGCCTATATCCATTCTTACCTTTACCTACTATACTGTGACTAAAAACTAGGAGATGAGAATCAACATTGATCACTGGAATATTGTAGGCCTGAGCATTCACCACCACGGCAATATTCCACTCTTTATTTTAATACTGTTTCTTTCTCGTGCTCTATTCCTGTATGTTTTCATCTCGACCTATGTAAAGTTTTTATTAGCTAGCTACCTCACCCATCTAAGACACAGGAGTGCCTACAACCTTGAAATCTTAAATGACATTGCATATTTTTCAGACTCATTTACCAACAGCGTTTCTGATATTTCAGAAAATCTGTTGCAAAATTATATCTTGTCATTTTAACTCTTAACAAAAAGGCTGGAGTACCTTGGATTGAAGTTTTGATAGAGAATGATTTTTTTTTTTTGTATTTTTACTTATGTATCCAATATTTTTTGTATTGAATGACTGTTGTTGACAAAATTGTACTTCAAATTGAAGTGGGTGGATCACTCTTGTTTGTCTTCTTTACCTATGTATAGTTGGCTATGTTTCATATTCCTGAGGAAATACCATATATCAGATATTCAAGTATGCTACTTTGTCTGTTAAAGGCTAAGACTACAGCAAGGCGTAGTAATCAACAGCTGCCAAGGCTATATGCAATATCTTATACTGCACACCAGTCATTTTCCTCCTGAGGAGCTTCCAAGGATAGTGTTAGTGTTGGAGTATTTGTTTAAAAAAAGCTGTAATTTAAGATTGTTTTATATTCATACAGTAGTGATATTTATGAATAAAGATGGCGAATATGTTTCAGTTTTGTCTTTTGTTTTATTTAGGGTATCTGTAAGCAACAAATGTACCAAATGTTAAAAGTTTCATGGTTAAGGCCTCAGAGCCGTAAATACCGTGCAGCTCAGGAAACAGCAGAGTATCAGTTGCAGATTTTGTCAAAAAGAAAGACATAACTTTTCAGAAAAGGTGGAATTTATGTGACACATTAGTAAAATCTTTGGGGAAAAACGGCAGCTTAATTTCTTTGATAAGGAAATTTTATTTAACCGCATGGCTTAATTTATTTTCTTCAGAATATGCTTCACACAGGTGCTAGCACATCAGTGGTTTGGTTTTCCTGTCTGTAGTACTTGTGGAGGGCAGCTGTTTCATTTATTTAATGTTTAATTGGCACAGATACATACACACTGAACATTTCATAAATGTTCTCACACCACGTATCAACATTTATAGTTGAAAATAATTTGTAATGTTTGTCCTTTTGTGAACCTTGTGAAGAATTAAGGAAAGCTAGAATTAATTGCATTTCATGTATTCTGGATCTAAGGGTGCAAAATACAAATTTGGAATAATTCCAAGACATTTTGCACCTGGAAGGAGTTCAGAAGCCGAGTTGGGTTTTAGAGCAAGCTTCCACCCTGCTTTATCAATAATCAACTTATTTAGAGAGCACCTGGTATCCAAACGGTGTAAATTGCTTTACAAAAAATGAAGAAATTTTTAGAGAAGCCAAACAAGTTAAATGTAAATAGAATAGAGCTAATAGAATAGAGAATTTACTGTCTGTTCAGTAGACAATAAATCAGCGATATGCTGTAGTGTCCTTGAGCAAGACACCATTTGCCTACCAGGTGCAGACATGCAGCTCTGTATCTGACTCTGTGCTCTGAGAGGGCAAACAAAAAGAATTTCCCTTTGATGATGAATATGCAAACAAATCATGCACAGAATACCCCTTTAAATTCATGTCGCAGGCCAGCTCCACCCAGCGCACTGTCCGACTGGAGGGGCCCAAGTTTGCACTGGATAAAGGCGGTTTTACCTGGCCTGTCCTATATTTAAAGGCAGAGCATGTAAACTTGCAAAGGGCCACATTAAGACCATTTAGACTCAACTGACAAAAACATGGAATAAGCACCTAATATGATGGTTGAATCTACATGGTTCACATAGCCCAAATCACTTATTCCATGTTTTTGTCAGCTGATCTAAACAAGCTCAATTAAATCCAGCCTCTGCATTTTTAAAATATTTTTGCAGTTCTAACACCTTAAGTGTCTGTTTGATCCCCCTTAGCAAAGACATAATTAACAGCTGCGTATGTGGGAACGGTCTCCGTGATTGTCTCCAAACAATCTGGAGATTAAATCCACTATTTTATCAGGATGAAAAATAAAGGCTGATCACAAGGAAACAAGGCTGATAAGATATATTTATTTACATACATACAAAATCCAAATTACTCACAAACATGTCTGTTTTGCTTTCTTTTTACACAGTTTGATTCTTATTAACACGAACAGACAGAAGGCAGTACATTTCTTTTACAAATGCAAAAGTAAACAAAAATTACCACCACGAAAATGATAGAAGCCCCTTAATCAGCTCTGTGTTCCTGAATGAAGAGTTGAAAAAAAGAGAGGACGAGACATTAAGGCAAGGGCAGGGATACACAGGCCGAAGTAAGGGAACTGAACACTTTGAAAATGCTTCCTTCTTTCTCAGAAGTGAATGGTGAGAGATTAGGGATTAAGGGGGATGGAGAGGAGAAAGATGACGGGGCTAAACAAGAGTGCAAAAGACAGCATCCAACTGAAGTCCTCCAGAGCCAGGCTAGTGGTGCGTTCATGACGAACAAGCAAAGACAAAATCATTTTTTTTTGTGATTAGTCCTAATAATCTTTGCAATCTTTTAATAATGTCTACCTGTTTTGGGGCCATTCAATATCAGGCACTAGTAGCACACGTTCCAAATCCATTCAAAATGAATCTGATCGTGATCCGTACCCAGCAAGTTTAGCGTCTGAGAGCCTGAATCTGTTTTCTTTGATGTATGTGGTTGCATACGGTTTTAAAATGGAATGTTCTGTAGCATTACTGTCCACTACTAAGAGGAGGGCCGTGGTTGGAGACTTCTTTTCTGTCCATCAGGCACGGTTGGCCTTTTGACATCATCGCCATATGCACGCTAACAAAACCCTTTGACACAAACGGGAAAACAAAACAAAACACTGGAGTCTCAGGACAACACGTTTACATCACCACGTGGTGAAAATATATAAAAATGACAATTAGAAATAAATGCAAGAAAAGTACTCTCCCATCACACAGTCACGGTTTGAAAACATTTGTAGTTCACACATTATTTTGACACTTAGAAAAGTTTGTTGTTTTTATTTTTATTTTTTGACACTTTTCCTCCCTCAGTTTTTGCTGAGGACACTAACATAACGGCCATTTTGATCAGAGCGACTTGCTCCTCAAGATTCTGTGCAAACATTCAATGCATATCCATATGGTAAACATATTTTTATATATATGTATAATATATATATTTATATATCTATAGAACATGACTTTCCGCAAGTTATGGCAGTACTGTCACACACATTTTGTCTTCAAGACAAAATTAGACACACACAAAAGACAACTGCACTGCTTTTAACTTTTCAGATATTTTTTTTTTTTTAAAGAACGCACATCTTCCACTTAATTACCTTTATTCAGTCACTGTACGCATTAATTATCACATTATTTACAAACTGACCTAAAAAGTCAAAACCTGCTGAAAAGTGACTTTCACTTCCTGTAAATGTAGATGTACTATCATAGTAATTAAAAACCTCAGCCCTGAAGATTTCAAAAAATACAATAAAGAGGCATCACTTGCATTTGTAAGTGATTTGAAAAATACAAGAAAGGGGAATCACTTGCATTTTTCAGTGATTCAGTTGACAACAAAATGTTAAGGTGGGCTTTAAGTAACATCTATAGAAACTTTGGATGAGATTTAATGGTCAGTGGATCAGATCGAAAGTTCTTATATCATGCCTTAGCACCAAAAGTACAGAGGAATAAATATCCCTGCATTAGGTCCAGTACTGATCTCTGTGCATGCTCCAAGGCCACTAGAACGTTCTGAAAAGAAACAACATTGCATACCTCAAACGTGGACATTGTGTGCAAAACCATCTAAAAATCAATGCCTCATCAAGAATAAAAGCTTTTTTTTTCTTTTTTTTTCATCTCCCTCTCATCCTAATTTGAGAACATAGTGTATAACTAAAAGCTTCTCTTTGATCTGTGTCAAAGTTCAGGCCTGGATCCCCCTCTTAAGCCTATAATCCAACCCACAGAATACGCAGTAAAACTTACCTAGAACCTAATCCTGGCTAAAAGGACAAATCCACAACTCTAAGCTGTCAGAGGAAATATTTGGAGGACATGCGCCATTTTTTTTTTGGTTAAAAGCAGTATTTCCTAAGAGTTCAGATGATCAGCCACCAATAGCTATATCTCTAGCCAGTCTCAAATTGCAATTAAAACCTGGTGATAAACAGCAATTGGGTTCCAAACCACTACTTAGGGAACACTGGCAAAAAGATAATACAAAATAAGCATCTACATGGCTCCACAAACACCCAGTGAGCACAGCTCCACTCTGGTCTCCTCAGAGGCTCCCCACATCTCCAAGACAGAAAAGTGCTTTCCTGCCCTACACGAGGAACAAACTAACCCATTTTGACGTGAAATACACCCATTTGAGAGAAGAATCTAAAGGGTAGAAGACTGACACAGAGTGTGGGTCAAGTAATTGTGCTCAATCTGGCCAGTAATACCTGCTGTGGAGGAGGGAGGGAGCGTTAGTGGGGACGCTTGAGACAGGAAAGCACTCGGGGGTCTTGTGAGTTTCTCGCAGGGCAGACGAGGGGAGGAGCTCAGGGGTGCGAGATGATGCCCCACCCTCCTCTTCCTTCTCCAAAGAGTCTGTTTGTGTGAAGGTTTGAAGAAAGGCATCTGGGCTCAGATAGAGGTTATCTGAGGGTTACTGGTTGAGGTCAGAGGTCAGCACGACTCCTCCAGGGCGTTGACAACCTGCTCCAGGATATCGGGGCAGTAGTCCGCGATCTGCTGAAGCACAGAGTTGGCGTACTCCTGCAGCTCCCCGCTCTCCCTCTCACACACCTCCAGCTCCTGCTCCAGCTGGAGAGACGGCACACCGGTTAGTGTTTTTATTTATTTACTTATTCATTTTAAAGCAGGTTTCAAATGTCAAGATGATTTCACACAAGCTGTGGTTACGAAAAATAAAATGTGACTAAAGCTGCATTTACATCAGCTGGTGGAGCAAATAGGAAACAGAGCTGCATCAGAAAACACATCCACAAGAAAAACAAAAAAGGGCCTTTATGCTGCAGCGTTATTTACTAGACAGGTGCCTTTCCATCAATATTTATCACACAATTTCTTTAAAGGCAAAGAAAACAAAAGAAAATTACTGCTTTACTGAAGATTTCTCCCAAATACTGTGTCCATTTCTTTCTTATTCAATACCTTAATTTGTATAAAATAACTGCTGTACCTGTTCAATACTCATCTTCTGAAGCTTCTCCTCCCAGTCTGGAGGGTCACTATGGTGATAGTGAGAGGGCGGCGTGAGCTGGCTGAGGATGCTGGGGTCACGGTCGTGGCAGAGGTCTGTCAGGTGGGCAATGTAGAGCTTGAGCTTACTGCGGTTCTGGGACAGGGCTAGAAGAGGGGGTATCATCTGCACAGAGGCAAGAAGAGGAGGCGGAGTGAAAGAGAGAGAGAAAATAAATGGTTAGAAGCAGAGTGAGGAGAATTGGATAAATAGAGGAAAAGAGGAAGGAAAAAAAAATCATTAGCTTTAGATGAAACATTGCTGAACTTGAGGTGAAATGAAGGGATGGCTATGCTCCTGTCCCAGTGGAAAAACAATGAAAGCACAATTTTACACAAAACACAAACACTGTTTCAAACTCAAAAAATAAAATGGTTTTTACCTTTGAGAAAAAAGTAAACAAATAAAGCATCATCATCTAGGGATGTCACAAAAATGGATACTCAGGTACCAAGTCAACACCAAAAAAATGTGACACTGATACCAATACCAATGTTTTATTATCAATGCAACTTGATATCTAAGTCTGTAACTCTGTCTTGTTATAATGAAGCCTTAGCTTGTGTGTTTACATGCTTAGACTTTAACAGGATGTAAATGGGAGCACATAATCACATCATTGTATTTGTTGGACAAATAGATTTTGTTGGGGTGTTTTTCTTCTTCTTGAAGGCTTCTTATGCAAATGAAGCCTCTATGTAAGTTTCTCTTTACTTTTTAATGTTTAGACGAAGTTTTAAATAAAGCAATATGTACTGAATTGGATTTCTGTTTTTGCCTGCTATTGAATCAGGTATCAAGACTCATGAAATTTCACTGGTACTGGTATCATCTAGTAAAATGTATCGGTATCGTGACATCCCTGCGAATCATCTGCATGCATGTTCAGCCTTTGAATTTATCACCAAACTCATCACCATCTCACATAATAAGCAATGTTGCACTGCATGTTATGTGTGCTTTCCTTTAGTATATCTAATTAAAAAATAATAATACTTTACTTCTGTGGATTTTACTACTCTACCTGCCTTTTCAATTGCCCTCGAGGACAAATAAAGTTTTTTGAATTGAATTGAATCCTCATTTCTTGCATGAAAACATTTTATTTATGTAACTTTTAGATATGCATTAGTATCTGTAAGTGTGAAGTTTATTTATAGATTATGTATAACAAGTGTCTGCATGAGTATTTCTCCAGGTGCTGCCCACTGCAACACTTGCGTGTGAGTGAAGGTGTGTGTGTGTGTGTGTGTGTGGGTCATACGTGAGGGCAAAAGTAAGGCGCTAATCGTCAGTATCAGAGCAGCGGCACGCGAAGCTAAGATGCTCTCATGTGAGGGAATGAGACTGAGCCAGGATAAAAATCATCTCATCCTCTTAGTTGGTGCACGTACACACACACACCGCTGATCCCTATCCCATAAGCCACTAAAAAGCATAGGATGAGTGGTGAGATTTGCTGAGAAAGGCTGAATTAATGAACAAGCACCAAGCAACCCTCACACCCACAATGAACGTTGACAAAAAATAAAAAAGCACCAGACGACACAGAGGAAAGAAGAATGACACATGAGCAAAACAAACACAAATGAATTGAAGAGGGGAAGATGAGTAAACATGCCATGGAGAGACAATGAAGAAAAGGTCTGATTAGTCGGGCTTTTCGTACGAGCTCACCCTTCTGAACAAAATGGCTGAGAGAGAGGGGGGAGGGCCAAAGGGTGGCTATGCCCAAATACCCTCCTCATCATCCTATTAGGCACAGGGTGAGCCAATCGCAGCATTAGAAAAGAACATTTGGTTAGTGTGTTTAGAGCCAAAAAAAAAGAAAAGGAAACACAAGAAATCTTTTGTGCATCTGTCAGAAAGAGAAGGTAGTGAGTATTAAGCAAACAATCTAATTCACAACATAAATAGTCAATTAGCCAATTAATTAGAGAGAGAAACTATACAACAGCAGGGTATATCCAAAACAACCTGAATCCTGAATGATACCTTGTCTCTACTCTGGTTCAGCGGTTTGACCCGCCAACAGGGGACTATCAAATATGGCTGCTCCCAGTAATTTGATCTTCCAGTCCTAATCTACCCCACAATGCAATGCTTCTAACACATCCTCTGTTCCTGTTTTCAAGCATGACAGCTAACATTATGAGACGCATCCAGCTGCAGACTCGGGGAAGAGCGCCTGACATGTCAAGCCTCTGCTGTGCCGGACAGAATACTGACACTTCCATCCCTAATCCTAATCCTAACCTTAACCTCTTTTCCTGACACTAACTTCTCACAAGAAATCATCTGAGGCTAATTTCGCCCTTGTGTGCAGTTTAACATTAGCTTTTCTCCTACCATCCTGCACAAATCTGCAGCTGGTTGACACTGAACATTATCATGATCACAAATTCAAAGTTTGGCCTGATGGTGGCGCTACAGAAAAGATCACATGGTCACTAAAATCCATGGGGTTCTAACAGTCATGAATGCACACAGCAAATTTGAAAAGATTCAAATTAATGGTATTGGAGTTAACATGTTCACAGACAGATGTGGCCGGAGCGAATCCATAATACCCCGCCACTGTCATTTCAAGGATATAATTACAGAAATTTTAGAGAAACTGATTACAGTGGGGAGAAAAAAAATGGACTAAGCTAATTGATGGTAAGCTACCTGATCTGGAGAGGGTTTGTGATTGGTTTGGTCAGGGGCGGTCTTCAGATGGTCATCCTCGTAGTTGTCTGCCATCAACTTCATTCGGTTCTGAGTCTGGAAGTGAAAGAGGGAGAGAAACAACTTCTGTAAAACCGTATATAACTGATCTGATGCTTTCATAAGTTATTGTCTCTTTGTGCTTTGCCAATGGTGATTTTGGACCCTGCCTGGTGATCATACAGTGTTGTGCTACAAAAAAGTCACCATTAACACCGGTGTCCACTCTTTTAAAATTCTCCTTTAAGACACTGAACCCTTACTTGCTCCAGGCTCTGCCCCGTCATATGTGCATGTGAGGGATATATGCAAGAAGAATACATGCTAAGTAACGTCTAACCACATTTAGACCCTCTGGACTGAAACCCCGGAGTCCCACCTGCTGCTTGAGTTGTTGCACCAGTCTGTCCTTCTCCCGCTTCAGCAGAGCCACCTCATCCTGGGTCTTCTTCTTCTTGGAGGAGGACAACTCCAGCAGGGCGATGTTTGCATCCTTCTCGCTGATAGCAGCCAACA
The DNA here is from genome assembly GCA_900302615.1 of Holocentrus rufus. Lineage (NCBI taxonomy): Eukaryota > Metazoa > Chordata > Actinopteri > Holocentriformes > Holocentridae > Holocentrus > Holocentrus rufus. The sequence goes on from OMLF01032382.1 coordinate 17,493, forward strand.
GCGCCTCCTGTCTGTTGGGTGGGGACAAAACAAGATGGCATTTAACCACGCAGGTAAATAGCTCAATTATCATTTATTATTCATCGCACAAAATCACCCTGCCAACTGGGAAAGGCCAGAATTGGATGACATTTCAGAGCGTGCAGGTAGCAAATCGATAATCTAGTCTTTTCTGCTTTACTGTGTGTGTGTGTGTGTGTGTGTCTTACTTCATCTCCAGCACCTCCTCCAGGTGTTTCCTGCGTTCGGCTCGCAGGGTGGTGAGGTGAGCCTCTTTCTCACATAGAGACTGCTGGGTGGAGGCCAGCTTGGCCCTCATGGACTCCAGCTCCTGCTTCACCTTCTCCATAGCTCCAAGCAGCTCCTCCATCTGGATGCACACACACACACACAGACATACACACACAAAAACAATTGAAACATGGCCAGAGTAAAAATAGATGACCTAAATCCATCAGTGAAAGCGTGGTGCTTTTCTTCAAGTAAAGACATTTTTGATGAATTGCCAATATCAGCTGCTCTAATAAGAGCCAGAGGCAGAGGCTGTTGGCAAAGGACCAGGGGTTTACTCTGACACAGGTCAGAGCAAAATGTACCATTAAACTACAGCACTGAAATTCATTTACCTGCTATTTACTTTAAAGGACACAAGAGTGCCGTTGTTTTGTATTTAATTACAACTGATTGACCAGACAATTGAATTATTCATCAGCAAATAATCAATTTTATAGGCTGCTTGATGTAGATGCCTATAGATCAGCTGGCAGAGTTATATTTTGAAGCAAACAGCGGGTAAACACAATAACACTTGACAAAGAAGTGCTGCGGATCACTGATGGAGGTCACAGACACCGATGTCGTACCTTAGACCACTTAAAGTGGGCGTGGTTGGACTCATGCATTGGTTTGAGTGAGTGCTTCTGAGAGGCAGTGTGTCGCAGAGAGAAAACAAGAGAAAATGACAAGCAACTGAGAAAGAGGAGAAAGCCAGACAAGGAGGACAGTGAAGAAAGGATGAGAAACAACGCAACGGCAGCAAAAAGGCGAGGGGGAAGGAATCTCAGTATGTGAAGGTGGGTTGTTTTTTTTTTTCCTAAAATATATAGGTGTGCTTACATAATAGTGTGTTGTGTGTTGGGGTTGGGGAGGTAGGCGTTCTGTACCTGTTTCTCCTGGAGTGACCTGGCAGCCTCCTCCTGTGCCAGCACCATCTCTCGCTCGGCAGTGATCTGAACGCTCTCCCTCAGGGCCTCCTCCAGCTCCTCGATGCGCTCCGTCTTCTGACGCAGAGTGTCCTGCCGTACACGGAGGATGGGGTTAGATGGAGTTGCTTAGATGTGCAGAATAAGGCAGCACTGGGAAAATATGAAGTGAGTCCCATTGCATGGTGCACAGAGTCCAAGAGACACACACACACATGCCTCACCTTGACTTGCTGGGAGCTCTCAGACATGTTGTCCTCTCTCTTTCTGGCCTCCTCCATGAGTCGAGCGTTCCTGCTCTTCTCCACCTGCTCCTTGTGCTTCAGAGACGCCACCTTCTTCGTCTGGTCCTTCATCTGCCTGCAGGGGCACCGCGGGATACAGGAGGACAGGGTTAGATCTGAACTCTCACTGCAGAGAAACATCATGTCAACTGGAACCAGAGCTACCATCCACAGAGTAACCAGACGACAAACTGGAGTGGGAAAAATGCTGAAATACTTGGGACTGGCACTGATCAGGTCTGATTGGCTGATCACCAGATAAAATGATGCATTTTATCCAGAGTCTATTAAAATGGCACATCATGTACAAGTGCACAGTTTGCAGCAGCAGTAAAGTTCCAGTAAAGCACTGCAGATCGTTCTTGTGGCTGTTTGACACAGCTGGCCTTTCAATGTGCAAATTAATCAGATTTTGTCCAAACAAAGTAATTACATGTTTGTATGTGCTTTACTTGCCTTTTGCCACTGGTAGCAATTTTGACTGTGCAGCTGAAACAGTGATCAGCCAATTGTGATTGCTGGTTGATTCATCGGTACATCCCATGTAAATAAACCCGCACGTAGCAAACAATGCTTTTAGGTCAAATGTAGATGTACAGAGACATGATCTTATAAAAGCTGACCTTTATAATTGGGTCAAATAAATAATAGGCCATAGCCATTGAAAATTGCTTCAGCATGAAGAGTCATGGGTCTGATAAGAGTCACACTCAGAGATTTGACTGAGGTGAAAGAGAGGAAAAAGAGGCAAAAGAGGAAAAATCAGAACAGGACTGAGACGTTCAATGTCACAACAAGGCAGAGGCTGGTAGCTCACCATACTGTGGAGACGTAAGAGTGAGAGTGCTTAAGGAATAAAGAGAAAAATACAGCAAGAGGGGCAGTATTCTGGAAAAAAAAAAACAGATAAAGCAGCCATGAGCAGGGGAGGCAAAAGAGAGTGAGAGCAGATACTAACCTGGAGGCCAAACTGGTGAGACGAAAGATATCCAGCGTAAAGATAAGAAGGCAGAGGAGAGAAAAACAGATTCAGAGACCAGGAAGGTGAGAAAATATGAAAGAGAGAAAAGGAGCCGAGGCTTCATACAGACACACAGGAGGTGGACACAATAACAAACAGCAAGAAAATGGACCTTAACATTGAAGTAGCTACAGCAAAATTACAAAAGCAGCTAAATAGTTGACTCATATAAAATTGAATGCCATAGGGATACAGGCACAGGCAGACAGGTTAACAGAATGGCTGCTTAACACCACAAAACCACGGCTTGAAAAATGACCACAAAACTAAATTAAACTCTCTGTGATACAAAAATTATATTGTGAGTATCACAAAGATGCAGGGCTGCCAATAAGAAACCAGTGTCCAAGACCAGTTTGCAGACACACATAATATGGTGTAAGGAGCACAAAGTGTACATTATACCAGACCAGATGCACCATATGATGCAAATACTGGTTCATGTGATGTCCCCAACATCATAATGACCCCATACTCCTGAACATGAACATGCATGCATGAACCCTTATGAACACTAGGGTGAATTCAAATGGCCCCCAACCAGCAAATGATTGAACATTTATCTTCTCGAGCACACAGTGCAGGGTCGATTTCCAGCTCCTTCTGCAATCAAAATATAAGCTTTCCTTCTTGAAAAAGATCCGGTATCACTACACACAGCTCAGGATTTTAATGACAGCATTTCAAGGAGCAGTAAAGTTGTTTTGAGAACCACTGGTGGCCCTCTACCTTAGTAGGTACTTGATATTAATGTTAGGCGTTATTCTGTCCACCCCCTGAACGTCCTGTCACAGAGACACTGTATGCAGCCACGGGGACGTGTGCACCCACCTCTCCAGCTCACTGATCTTCTTGTCCTTGTCGTTCTTCTCATTTTCCATCTCTCGAAGGATCTCCAGCAGGCGGTCAACCTCAGCCTGGGCCTTCCCGGAATCCTCTTTGTGGCGAGCCACTTCCTGCTCCAAGTTGGTAATGCGCTCCGCCAGCTCGGTGTTGGCCTGAGCCTCCAGGGCTGCGTTCTGAGCCTAACAGGACAGGATACACTTAGCAAGCAGCTAAACTGATTGACTGATTGATTGACTGACTGAGCTGGGGGAAATACAATTTGTGGCATCTCACTCTCTTGAGCTGGTTCTCCAGTTTGAGGCATTCCTCCCTCTTCTGCTCCAGGGCGATCTCCAGACTCTTCAGCTTGGAGTCCTTCTTCAGCCCTGAGGAGGCCAGGGATGACGCATGCTCCTTAAGGTCCAATAGAGAGGTCTGGACGGACACACACACACAGAGAAATCAACTTATTTCACGGTTTTAAAATTAACAGAGCACGAGACTGAAAATCTTCTAGATTTCATATAGGCATCCATGACTCATCACGAAGCGTGACTAACCGAGGAAGCAGGCTCTCGCTGTATTAATAGAACAGCAAATAAGAGTTTGTCTGTGTTTGTGTGAGTGTGTGTGTGTGTGTGTTTGTGCGTCTGTTTCTCACCTCCCTGTCTGACAGGTCTCCCTGCAGTATGCTCAGCTTCTCCTTCAGCTCTTTCATTTCCTTCTTGCTTGAGTCGAGCTCCTCTGCCTTCTCCCGGTCGTCTCTGTCTCGCTGCTCCTTTAGACGCTCAATTATGCGCTCCTGCGAGGAGGCAGAGGAAATGATCACACACACTGCCCTGACAAATATAATCAGTCAATCACCCACATGCATGTCCTCACGAATGAACACACAGGCTAAAAAAAAAAATAAAATAAACACTCCAATCCGCTGTTGCACAAGTGAGCGTGTGCATGACAAACAAACACAAACCTTCTCTGCCAGAGACTCCTCCAGCGTGGTGAGAGCCGTGTCAGTATTGGAAGTGTCTGCCTGCAGAGACTTGACTCTCTCCTTCAGGCTGCTCATCTGCTTCTCCTTGTCCCTCAGCTGTTCCTGCAGGTTCTCAATCTGCAGATGAAACAGACAGACCCACCGTCAGACACATGACGCTGTACTGTATGTTGATGGATGCGGCGCTGTGGTCATTTCTTGCAACAAACACTGCAAGATGTTTAGTCCAAATGTGTCGGCCTCACCTTCTTCTGCAGCACGTTGACTTTGCGCTCCTTCACCTCCAACATGTCCTTGAGGTCGTGGATCTCTCCGTTGAGCGTGCCCTTCTCCTCTGACATCTCCTGGATCTGCTTGCTCTTCTTATTCAGAGTTGCTTCCTTCTCCTCCAGACGCAGGCGCAGGGCGTCCACCTGGCCAGGAGAGGGCGAGGGGAAAATGAGAAAATCTACAAGGCACGATAACTGTCCTACTCACTTATTCAGTACCAACATAACAGGTTAATGGGCAAAGTTTCTTAATATATTGTAGTTTCTATGCTCTCTCCCCTAACGCTGTTAATCCTGGGTAAGACTAGTGAATGAGTAACGTTCTCTCTCCCCTCGACAATACCATATCCTGAAACACGGCATTAAATGAGATTTCTTCACTGCATCGATGCATCAGTTATAAATTCTGCTGATTTAACTGCATCAGTCTGCTAAAAGAAAACACAATGAACAGTCCAGACTTTGGCCTGAATTGATATGAAATGCTTTGAATCAATTCATTCATGATCCTTAAAAAAAAGATCTAAGATCTAAGACAAAAGAGGATAGTCTGATATTTATTTACTGGACAAAACATTTTGAGTAAAAGTGATCTACTGATTTAATGACTTTAACTGTAGTTTACAAACCCAAATTGAATTCAATCATTCCAAAAATGAAAAATCATTCTTGATTAAAATTGCCAAATAGTGAATTGTGAATCAAACTGAATTTAGGTTAAACCAAAGACTCACACCCCTACTAACTGCTCCAGTGGAGCTGCAGCACAGAGGCTGACAGTTCTGGGCATCTCTTTGGTTTGAGTGTGTATGTGTGTGTGTGTGCATGCAACCCTCCTTCCCCTGTGACACTGGTGCATATATGTGCCTTTGGGTGAGAGGTTGTGTGTATTTGTCGTACTTCAGTCTGTAAAATGGCAGCTCGCTGCTCCTTGGCAGTGAGGGACTCTTT
>OMLF01032382.1:31535-72530 GCA_900302615.1 Holocentrus rufus
CCGGTTATGCCGCGAACACACACACACACACACACACACACACACACACACCAATAAATAAATAAATTAAAATAAAATAAAATAAATAAATAAACCATCGTACAGCATGTTCAGTTCAATGTTGCCAACAGAGGGCGGTATTTACTAAGAGGAAAATTGCACACCTGAAATGGTTGCAAGAAAAATAAAACGTTCTCTTAGACCTATAGTAGTTAGATTAATGTTAGGCTAATTCTACTGGTTAATCTAGACTGCTCAAGCCTACAGAACGCATAGTACGGTACTATCTAATTTTGAGTCCTGTTTGATTTTAGCGGTCTCAGGTAGCCCAAGTGTGATAATTAAGGATGATCATAACCCCAAGGAAATGCAAGCGAATGCCCTCTATAAGTGGCACATGAACGGTTATTATATTAGGCCTACCCGAACATCCGAACCAGATCATGAAAAAAGCTGGGTATATATCATAGTTTAACCATTGCAGAGAATAAGAAACCAACTCAAAGAACGTTGTCATTAGAGATGGTAAACCTAATCAAGGAAGAGTATTTCCCATTTAAAAAAAAGGAGTTTTTGAAGTGCAAATACTATTATGAAATATTGGAAGAAAAAGTTAGATTTATCTGAAATAAGGAGTAAAATAACACTGAGTACTGTTAAATGATAACTGTTGTAGGATGGGGTATCTAGGTTTGCAGCTACTCAGAACTTGGAATCAAAAATGAAAAATAAATGAAAGAGGCTATTCGGTATTCAAGTGCAGTCATATGGGCAAATTGCTCAGTAAGATAACTTCAGAGTTCTCTAGTGTCGTAATAACGTATTTTTTTGTACTCATCTTCAGGTGATAGATGAAGTTGCACAATTGGTTAGAGGTAGATGTGTCACTGTTCAGAAATGTTGGCTGCTGCCATTTTGCAGTTTACAGATATCTTTGGGAAAGGTTGGAATGACTCATTGAATGTAGGCCACAGTCTGGAGATTAGCGGATGGGGCAAAAAGAATACTTTTGTGTGTGTGTGTGTGTGTGTCTGTCTGTCTTTTCAAGCAATGCGAGATGTAGGCTTAATATTACCTAACCTTTACACATCAAAGGGAGGGAGTACAGCACCACTGTATTATTTAAGAGAAAACTGTAAAAGGCTAGGTGAAGCTTTAAGGTCAGTTTTGCTATTGAAATTCAGTATTCAAAGTCCTTAGACCCTCTGTTTTATAAAAAATACAACTGTGATGTTGAGTGATATAAGTTGATTAATTATGAAAATGATAATGAGTAGGATCACAGTATGAGGACACTGTGTGTGTGTGTGTGTGTGTGTGTGTGTGTGAGAGAGATATGTTATGAGGTCATCCTTCGTCTGCGCAGGCGCTCTAGCAGCTCAGAAAACGAATTTCGTTCTTCGAATTTACAATGTGAATCAAGTGCTGTTGCCTTGAACGGGGGCTGTAGCCCGTAAGTCATAACCTTGATTTGTAGCTTAGATAAGTACCTACCTAAGGGTAACATTATGTATCTTTATCCGTGTTTTATTTATAAGAAGACGGATTTAACGTTACTCTGCGGGGACGGTCTGAACGTTGATAACTGTCATTTGTGTTGCTAAGTGGGTACGATATTGAGGTAAGTCGCAATCAACCACTTAGCGCCGCTGTGTGTCGCTAAGTAGCTAACGCTAGCCAACTGTTAGCTTACTCGGTAACGGACAACAGCTACCAAACAGAAAAATGACCACATATTCTAGCTCGATAGACAGGGTAAGTTACATGTTTAGTTTGGGTGACTTGGCTGGTGAGAGTGTTACCGTTGGTAACTGGAAGGTAACAACACCTTTCACGTAAGTTTTATTAATGCAGCCAAGCAAACCTTCCGGAATCGAACAAGTCCCTGTTCAGTAGTTTTCAGCAGATGAATGCAGTTGGGGGCGGCCTGGAGGTGGGTCTAGCTGTTAAGGCCATCTTGGTTGGCAATAGGAAGACCCGCCTAGCTAACGTTAGCTAGCTAGGTAGCGAGCTATATCATTAGCAGTTGGGCCGTTTGTCAGTGTTTGGGAGCATTCCAACCGGCATACCGGACGAACATATCCGGTTGTGTTAACAGCACGATCACTCAGGGATGGACACTGGATGTAAAAATGGTAAAGTTGATTAATTGAGACTAAATGTTCACGGCGCTGTTTAGTGAGGATGTGTCAGTGTGAGCGTAATCTGCAACAATGGAGGTAATCATTATAAATAGAGATATGACGCATTAAGCATCTAACGCTAGCTAACGTTAGGCTGGTATATGGATTAGCTAACGTTTGCTAACTAGCCAGTGCTAGCTCTGATCGCTTGAAAGCTAACAAAGAACCATTGCTCCTCCTTGCTTTGTATTGCTGGATGTTGCCATGTTGTGTGCTATGGTGTCACGTATAATGATTTGGAAGATTGGGTATGTAGCCAGCTAAGTCAGTTTGTCTTCTATAACCAGCTCATTTCATTGACTCCTTATTTTGTTTCGTTTCCTTTGTCGGGCTCATTTTGCAGCATCCAAGTTTGGTTTGATATTGTGGTTTTGCCAACGTTGGTAATGGCTGCTACAGCCTTGTATGGAGCACACTGATATACGTAAAGTATCTGATTAGATTGCCATCATTGCAAACCTGCATGCTCAAGCCACCACATTAGATAACAACAATTACATTTGCAATTTCAACATGCCAGAATAACATCGGATTTAGGCAGCTGCAGTAAAATAAGTCTTGTAGTTTTATGTGATGTCTTAAGGTTGACTGCAGAGTCTTAATGGTAAATACCTTTCGAGTTGTGTAGGCATCTAATATTAAGTGACGTTACAGTTAATGATATTTTTTTTTGCTTGTGATGGATACTTGGAGAGTAATCATCTGTAATATTGTCCATTAGTCAGTTGTGGTCCATGCAAAATGTCTGAACTTTTGCAAGGTTAGTGTGTCAGTGGAGAGGTGAGAAATACATAGCTGATTTGTACTATACTGCCTACTTTGCAAATTGTGCAATTTGTAAACAAATAAGTCAGTTGAATGGTTAGTTAGATGGACACACCTGTAAGATATTATTTAAAATACCAGGGCAGCAGGGTGGTCTCGTGAGGGAATGAGGGAAAATGTTGATCAAACTTACTGTCTATATTCAAATCTTACTGAAAGCAAACACGTGCACTGCCAAAGTGTTTTTGAAGAAGACACCAAATTCCTATTTTTAATTCCAGGGGCACTGTTTTGTAGCTGATCATGTGCAGGGAGGAAGCAAAAAAGTCAGATTTCTCCATCAGAGATCAGCACAGTATTATAAATACCTTTATGCGCTTCAGTGGAGAATAAATAAAGTAAATAGACAAGGCAGTCTTTTTAAGAAGTTTTGTCTGAAGCACTAGACTGTCCCATTAGAACTGTTTTTGAGCAAAGCAATGTTATTAACCTTCTTGTATACTGTAAATTCTACTTGACAGCATTTAGGCTACGCTCTGACAAATCTTGTTTACATTTGACATAATATTAGTTACTCTTCTAACATTCCAGGCAGCATTATGCCCATGTAGACTTTGATGCATTTGTCTTGTTGCATATAGCCTAAACATCACTGTAATGCGTCCCCTTGCCCTGTACATGACATAAATTAATCAATTTCTGTATACTTTCTTGTTATTTTTTCTTGCAGTGAAACTGGAGTGGAACATATTTGGATTGTCTGGCCAGCCTGCTTTTGCCTGCAGTGGGAAGTTTGGTGTCCGGAGTAGGCTGTGCCTCTTCTTTCTTTACCAGTGATTCCTTATGCTTGATAGAAGCTGTACCCTGTGGCTTACAGGATGGATTGTGTGGATTTAAAAAGACTTGTGTGTCAGCATCAGCACTCTGCGTTTTGCTGTGGTGTTCCATCTTTTTCTATTTACAAAAGAACACCTCCCATCCTACACCAAGACACTCTTCACTCAATTTGTAATGACTGTCTGTAATCAATAAGAAAACAGGCAGTAAGAAGTAGAAGGAGCTGCAAGACTTTTTTTAAGCACAGTTTGATACTGCTTATCTGAGTTTGTATGGCGGACTTGAAAGTACCCATATTTTAATTTTTCAGTCATTTTACCCGCTCACTCTTTGCGTGGGTGGTGGGATGTCGGAAAACCCCAACGACAAAATGGTGAAGTTCCTGGCTCCCCCTCAAAAGAGTGGAAATGGCACCGGGTCTGGTTCAGACTCGATGGTGGGTGAACGGCTGCCAACGGAGGTGAGACGCCGGCACCACACCATGGAGCGTGACCGGTGTAACCCTGAACACCGGTTCTTGCGCCGGAGTGTCATCAGTGACTCTAATGCTACGGCGTTGGACCTTCCTCTACCCAGCAAGATCCCTGTCCTTGCACCACAACGGTTTCAATTGCATGAAGTTGTCTCCCAGAGGCAGCAGGCCAGTGTTACTCATGTGCCGCGCGTTGAACAAGGTGTAGCTCGGACTGAAGACTCTGCTAAGAGTGGAGGAGGAAGAGACAGAGAAGTAGCAAAGGTGGATGTTGTGCCTTTAGAGCAGAAGCCTGCTACAGTACAAGACATCTGTGACGGAGAGGTGGTGGTGGCAGCCCACTCAGCACTGAGCTTAGCTGTAGAATTGCCAGGTCAAACTGAACCTGAGATCACCACTGAGGTTAAGGTACAGCCTGAGGGAGAGGAAGGAGAAGGTGAGGAAGAAGATAAGGACTCTGCCAAGGCGCGAGCAGAGGCTGAGCAGAGAGAGGCTGAGAAAAAAGTGCAGGAAGACATCGAGGAGGTAGAGACCAAAGCAGTGGGAACATCACCAGATGGCCGTTTTCTGAAGTTTGATATTGAAATTGGACGTGGTTCCTTTAAGACCGTCTACAAGGGCTTGGACACGGAGACCACAGTGGAGGTGGCCTGGTGTGAACTACAGGTATGACACTGGGATGAGCATATATTCTCAAAATTACTTTCATTCTGCTCTTTGCCTCATCATTACATGCATTGATCTGTTTTTTTTATGCCTTTAGTCTTAATCTACATAGATTTGGTGAATCATCAATTGAGAGCTGTTGTATTTTCAGTCACCATTAGTTGGGTTTTCTTCTCAGTTTTCACAGCCTCTACTTTTGTTTAGGTTGTTTGCTTTTACTAAACTTAAGCCTGATGGAGTATTTTTTTCCCTCACTGTTACCTGAGCTATAGCCTGTTATTTCCCCTGAATTTAGACATGGCTAGCATTTCCCTTTTTTAATCATTTCTTTTTTTTATTTATGTCACCAGAGAGCAGCAAAAAGTACCCATTTCCCCATTTTGCATTTTTTTATTATGTGCAGCTGAGTGCATTTTCACTGGTTGGCAATGCAAAAAGAAACCATAAGATTTTGGCTGAATGCCAGAAGTAGCCTAGGCTTATGGTAAAGTACTTGTTTGTATGATAAGTAAACACCCAACATTCATTACAGTTAGGAAGTTACCTTGGAACAATTTCAAAGGAATTGTGACCCGGCTAGATTTTTTTCTTAGCATTGCCAGTGTGGGGGAATTTATACACTTGTTGGTTGTGAATTCCCCTTACTTGGCTTTCACAGTGGGAAAGGACGGGATATTTCATTTGAAAAATAAACAATAAACAGTTGTCTAATCACTTCTGCAAAAATGCAATAGAAAGACATTGTCTTAACTCACAAGATATTTGCCAAGCGAAGGTGAAATTAATCACTGAGGTTGTGACAACATTTTGAAGATGTTTGATATCTCAAATGACCATTATATGTAGTAGGGTTTTAACATTCCTTAACAGTGACAGGAGTGCAGTTATATTATGCCAAAGGTGAATGTATAAAGTAGCAGAAATGTTGAATCAATTACAACGGCTGTACACCTGTCGTTCAGAGAAATCTCCCTTTTGGACTATGTTTAATCCCATGCCTGAGAAATGAGACCGAAGAGACATAATATTCTGTAGTTAATTTCTAAATCCTTTGCAAACAGGCCTGTTATGTCTGGATACCTTGTAGTGAGAACCCCAAGATGTTGCTTTGTATCTGCTTTAGACCTGTAGCTTGTGATTCTGTTGAGCAAGCTTGTGAGCCCATGCAGCTCTGCTGACTGTCCAGTAAAAACAGCAACATTGCCCACAGCAAGGTTTGACCTCATTCACCACATGCATGTTTGCTTTTACTGTCACGCTTTCTACTTGTTATAAGTGACAGAGACATCACACGGCAGCCGACACAAGCATAGCTGCACATGCTCACATGGTTTCAAAGCAATGTGGAAATTACAGACTCGTGCCCCTCCCCCTCACATTCAGAGGATCTGGCGCTTGCTCAGTGCATGCCTGCTCTGAATGCTTGTGTGAATGTAAAATGGGTCAGATTCCTGGTGGAAGAATCTCTAATCTCTTGTGTGAAGTGAAGTGCAGCAGGCTGGTCTGCCAATGGCCGTCTCTCCCCTCTACCATGTCTATCCACTCAATCTCATCCCATTTTTTCTCTCCCAATGTTATATTTCTGTCTTGCTTACCCCTCCCCCATTTTTAAGCTTTACTCTTGCTACATTGTGTTCATTTTCTACCTGCATTAGCTGATGCTGGTGCTCACTGCAGGTTACTGCCAGTTACTGTTTACACTGCATTCTCAATGTCTTCTGCTTTTTGTCAGTAACAGATATTGAAATATTGACTTGTCATTAGTGTATTAGACACAATAAGCGACATTTACTTTGATTTGCTGGTTGCCATTATTATAGTGAATGCTATATGAATTACTTATCTTGCCAGTGTAAAGCTGATCGTCTACTGCTGGATACAACATTGTACAAAGTGTACACTGTTGCTTTGTGCTGTTGTGGTATTTTATCAGACAGAAAAAGAGTATTTCTGTGGTTTTATGTGACTTCCTGAGAACCAGTAATGAAGAGGCAGTGGAAAATTAAATTCATAGGATCCATCTACCATGGCCTGTGGAAAATAATCCCACCATACTGAGGAGGTGTAATTGGTTCTTCTATGTTAAATTCATTCAAACCTGGATTAGGATCTTATTCGATTGCATTGCAAGTTTTATCCAATTGGATGAGACCATTTAGAGCAAAATTTTTAGAGTACGACTATAGCCAGCTAGCACCACGACCCACAGATTATGCTGTTGGCATTCTTGTGTATACGTATTCTTATGCTCGCTTGGGTTGCATTTATGTGCACAGTCTTTCTTAAAGTATTTGCGTGTAACCTGACTCGTGTGTTTCCCCTCAGTTACCTTGCTTGTTGCCTGATATTTGTTAGCAAGAAGGAATGTGTCTCAATCCATCTTTACCCTGTCAACTAAAGAGATTTTCTTTGCTAAAATCTGTTCAACTTTACTTAAGGAGCTAAACCCCCCCCCCACATGGTTGTTAAAGCTGTCCCATGATCACTCTAGTGCCATTCTACGCATAAGCACTGAAAGCATGGTTGTGCTCTGGAAAGTTAACTTATTAACCAATTGTTTGTCGTTTTATTGAACCTTCATTTCATTGTACTTCAGTAATTGTCAGTATAGTGAGACATGGGGTTAAGTCAGCCACACCATATATTTGATTTCGTCTAAATTTCCTTTGTCCATAATTTTAACAACCTGCACATCAGCACCAGTAACACTTCTAGCTTCTTTTACAGTACGAATAGCCAACCAATAAACTCAGGAAAAACTAATCCCATCTGAATTGACACCCCTGTGATTTTTAGCAAACTAATATATGTATAACTGGTCAAACAATTTGGTTATGGACCATCGCCTGATTTTTCTGTTGAAAGCAGTGTTCACCTTAAACTGAGATCAGACCTTCTCAGCTTTGGTCCAGTTACAGCCATGTATTATCATTCAAGCATATCTGAATCAAGTTAGATATGCACGGTAGGGCTGTGCGATATGACAATATATAGAAAAACATCAATCGTTCCATATTATTATGCTCTGTTTATTTCGCGTTGTTACAAATCAAACTTTCAACGGCAATATTTTCTATTATTGCGACAATGCTTTATGTTCATCCACAAGCACATGTGAAGGCAACATAAACTATCTAAATAACAGCTGAATTTATAACTCAGCATCTAAGTGTCAGCGCAGCTACACTGGTATGAGCATTTATAATTCTGAATGGGGAAAGTCTGTGTCACATTTCGCTGATCACTAAAACACTGCACAGAGTCAAGATTTTATTAATTCTGTGCTAATGAAGCTGAGATAAAAATGGGAGAAATTATGGTTGGGTTAATTGAAACAAAGTTCACTCCAAAGCAATGCTTTGAATTATTTATCACTGTGATCTTAGTGACACTTTGCACTCTGTAGATTTTGGGGATGAACTGGCAGCATCAGAACAGATATGCAGACCTCATCAGTTACAGCAGCTTGAGAGAGATGAAAACTGGCATCATATTGTCTTTATTCAGCGGAAATTAACCAGCCTGAAACACAGGAGGAGCACACAGGAGTCTAGTGGACTCAAGAGGTCTTCCCCCACCCTATGTGCTGTTTAGGGCTGGGCGATATAGCCTTAAAATAATATCATGATATTTCAGGGTAGTTTGCAGTAATGATATTCAAGACAATATGGAAAAAAAATAATGAAAAATGTTTTACTGATGATTGCAAAAGCATTTATTAGTGCAAATTGCAAAATGACAACATAAGTCAAAATGTAAACATAAAAGTAGCACTGTGGAGGACAAAGAATGTATGAGACAGAGGGGAGGGCAGTTAGGGCTTTCAGCCATGTTTTTTCTTGTGGTAAGAGAAGGCTGTGGGCTGCGCACTAGGGTATGCAAATGCATCAACACATCATCACGCTACTATATTGGTTATTATGATATGACACTTTTTTTCATGTAGAACGTAATACAGCTATCATCTTAAAGGATATGATGTGGCACAGCTCTAGCGCAGTTGCATTTTGGAAAGGTGCAGTAAGTATTGGGATATGAAATTACCTGTGTCGGGGTATGACATGTAGGTCATATCTCACAGCCCTAATACATTTTTGATTTGATGATACTGTGTAATTGACGTAAACAAAGTTTTTGGAGAATGATTACAGAGAGTTCTTGTGAGTATTACATGTCCTGTTATGTCATGCACATTATTAAGTTATTCTGCTCATACAGCAGTCAGATGATTTCCAAACTGCCATGTGAACAAGATAATTCCTAGCGCATGTAAACTGGGGTTTTTGAGTAATCAGATATCCTGCCTTAACCCGGTTACTCACAATAATCTGGTTTCTTGTGTGCATGTAAATGTAGTCACTGATCCTCTACAAGTAAGGGTGACTGTTAAAAGCAGGAGTAGGGATTCATCCTTTTATTTTACCAGAGATGTTAATGGGCCAATGTTTAAGAGGTAATAAAATTATAGTCACCCATAATCAGTGGACATCTCCAGAACTGTTATTTCTATGAATACCATGACCTTAGCTGTATGGCTCCTGTTACTTTTTAAAGATTTACAATGAGCCTGTTTAGTTACAACATATTAGAGCCTCAATACAATGCATTTGCACACTTTTACATATTGCATTGCTTTCAGTTAAGTGGTATTTAAATCTGTAAATGTTCTTATTGCACAGACTAATCAAAAAGCGAAATAGCAGAAAGCAGTTACATTACTGTTTTTTTCTCAATAATTTCTTATACATTTAATGTCTTATTTCTATTTATTAACCCGTATTCTGTGTATCTCTATACAAAAAATACAAATCTGTGCAAAACAAAATGAACAGAGTGACTCGGGCACTGAAGGTCTCAGTAGTGGTTTTTCCTGTTGATGTGATAATCAGTGATGCAGAAGTAAATTGGCCTTGTCACTTGTTTGTTCACTGGGACTTCAGTGTAGGTTACAGGCAACAGCAGCGAGCCTGTGCCGTGTATGCTAATGAAACAAGTTTGACAGGTTTCCCCTCATAAACTCCCTTAATGTTGTTATAGCATAATAAAGTGCAATATGTAATAAAGTTTTAATGTAATGGCCCTGGCACATTCAATCTGGAGGCCATCTGTCCACAGTTGTCTAAGAATTTCTAGGCATCCACCCTTTTCCACCCTCCCACAAACCCAGTCACATTTGTTTCGGATCTCACGTTGCAGGCATGTTTGAACAATAAGTAGGTCACTGCGCAGGGGAAGCGGAGGGGAAAAAAAGAGGAATAAATTTAGGAGCCTCCCCTTTCTCAGTTACTCACCCATCTTCAACCAACCGTGTCATCTCCTACTCTCTCTCTCCCCACCTCCTTCCTTCCCAGTATTGAAAGATGAGGAAGAGAACCCCAGGCATCCTTTGGAAGCTGCCTGTCCAGCTGGCTGCCGGCATCCACTGGGAGCGGCAGGCCATACCCAATGGCTTTTTCCTGATTACTCTTTATGATTAGTATTCTTGAAGAGATATAAGAGACCATAACAATTTGAACTTTAATTGGTTGTTTTTCTTCTAGATATGTCTCACATTTGGAAAGGAAAAAGTCAGTACTTGCCCTAAGTGGATTATTGGCATTCCTTATAGAAACTGTACTGTGTACTGTTTGCTAATTAGATTAAAAAAGGAAGAGAAAAGTGTTATTGCTATGTTAAACAATTGATTAACTTTTTCCTGTAATTGTTTTGCAATAGGGCAGTAGTTGGCAGCATGAAGGATTAACTTGAATGTGACTGGGATTGGTACTCATCAACCAGTGTATTTAGTTAAGCACTAAGTACTTGTATTGGCTCTGAAAAATTGGTTATTGATACACCCCTATGTTCAGCATCTCTCATTAACTTTAGGTTGGCTCATTTATCACATTGCAGTCTCTTCGTAAATCTGTTTCAGATTTACAAAATATTTTCCCCATTTGATTTAGCTTGGTTACTGTAGCAGCAAAACACGACTCAACATGGATTTCTGTTGTAGCTGCTTGTTCAAACTCATACACCTGTGGAAAGCAATAAATGTCAGGCTGTATGCAAGTTGGCAGTGTCTTATCCAATCAGGCTACCTTAAGTCGTAAGCCTGTTAGTTGCTGGCATGGAGCACTAAAACATGGAAGTAAGGATAATAAAAGCTTGTGAGGACACAACAGGGTGGACTGGCCATCTGGAGTAGCAGGAGTTTTCAGTGCTGCTGGTACAGCACTGAAGACTGCAGCAGCACTGATACAAAATTAAAAACAGTCACATGCTATGTAGTAGTTCTGCGGCAGAGCGACTTGGTCTGTCCAAGTGTTGTGTTCCTTACATTTTATGATTCCATATTTTTCACCCTGCCAGCTTTATAAATTGTACATTTTACCTTGCATATGTTGAGCTGGCAGTGACAGTGTGTGCTGTGTATAAATTTGCGACCAGTCAACCACATGAACATTATGCTGCATTATGCTTTTTAACAGGCAGAGAGCATGGAAACCATAACCTTGTCAGGAACTGATGGTGAAAGATTATAACGAATAGGCTAAATGTTGAATAATGCTTTGTTGTCCATTTCCCTATTATGAGTAGCAAATTTATGTGACGTATCTGTGGGGCAGTTGTGGTGGGATTATCTCCTCACTGTTTCATGTTACCAACACACCACTAATACACCATATAGGAATATATTGGCATGTTTCACTGCTGCACATGATGCTTTCTGTCTGTTTCCACCCCTTGTGACTAAGATCATGTGGAAGTGCACAGCCTTTTACAAACCTTTGACATCTGAAGTTTCATTGTGCCAAAGTTTTGAATTGACTATCACCTGTGTGCTTTACTGATCATCTGAAAGTGCATTAGGCTACATGCTGGCTACATCTGACTGAAAACCAACCCATTTGTTATTTATAACATTAGGGAAGTGCCCACTGAGGTAATGAAAGCCCTGTCTGCGTTCTTAATATTAGGCATTTTGCACTGTTGCTTGAATCAGATTATTTCTCGGCTTGTTTACAGTCAAAAGCTTTTAGATTTGCTTTGGTAACTCTCTCATAATGTGAAAGGAGTGCTTTTGCCCTCTTTAACAAATGAAGCAATGATTGGATGGCTACTGTATTTTGTGTTTTGTGTAATGTAACATCATGGCTATATATAAACTCTAATGTGCTCTGAACAAGATATGCAAATTTGTGAGTGCCTTGCCTGTAGCTGTACCAGTTTCATAGCAGACTTTAGTTTCCATCAACCACGAGTTAATACAGGAGGCACATGGCATTATTTTGAATGGCAGAGGAAATTAGTCTTTCCATGATTAATATGAAAACTCTCTTGATGCCTGTACTGCTCAGTGTAGTCTCTCAAGAATAAAACAGTGGGTAGACATCCATACGTATAACACACCATACACTGTGTGGATTAAAAAAAATATTTGAGTTTTCTTACACATTATTCAAATCAGATGGAGCACTCATACTTAACAGATGGTGTGAAATGACCCCTGTCTCTCACCTTGTCTCTAGCTGACAGCTTGTCTCACAGTACACTCTACGTCAGGGATCTTTGACTTCTGTGGTCATGTGTCAGGGCAGCCCCAAACACTTAGACAAAGCACATGGACAAAGGAGCATTCAGACAAACATAGCTTCACAAAAGTTGTCTGAAATTAATTGGCAAAGAGCATTGCTACTGTGGGTTTTCATATCTTATGGAGACCAAGAAGCTAACTTGATGCTGGAAGTAAACAAGTGAACTAGAATTTGGTGCTTGTTTTGCTACGCAGCTGTCATTGATTGGGGAGACTGGCCTTTGTTCAATATTCCCTCTTGGCTTTTAGGCCCATCAGCAATGACCCAGATCCCAACCAGTGTTTACCCAGAGGGCTCCATGTAGCCCTCAGTGTCAACCTCAGAGCAGGGACCTGACAGAGCCAGCCCCTGGCGTGATCACAGGCCTTTCTCACTCAGTCTATTTTTAGGTTCATTGGGATATTTATGATGGCCTTTTCCTAGAAGTTGTGTTATGACCTCCATGTTGCCTATGCTGTAGTTTCCTGGCATTCGATGTGATTCATAGTACAATGCGTGAACACAACTTTTGGTTGTTATGATCATTTTGTAAGACCTTGACTTTCCCTAACCTTAACATCCATAGAGCTTATTGCTCCACCAGAACATGGCGTTTACATTAGTCTGAATGTGCTGAGCCACCAGGGTGCCCCTAGCCGTATTCCAAGCGGAGCTATTTCACATGTATAGCTTAGCGCATTTGTAGTTTCTGTCTGTAAGATTTGGCTTTAACCTGAATAGGCTCATATAGCTCATATAGTTAGGTTAACTCCATAATAGCTTACTGGGAGGGATGGCCCTGAATTGAAGCAAAGAGATTGTGATTTTTTTTAAATGAAGTTTGAAACTGCATGCCAGTACCTTATAGCTCATATGATGACTCAGCAAAGGGGCCCAGAAATTTAAAGTGTTGAAGCCTATTCTGATCTATCTGACATATCCAGTCACTATTCAACATCAACTATGCATATTTTTACTCTCTCACTTTCAGACGTGCATTATTTTGCACCCATACTTATGCATAAGTGTATTCTCATGCGCTCTGTCTTTCTCCGACTTTGTCACGTTCAGGGACTCCAGAAGGACAATGTATCATGTTAGCCTTGGGGTATGATATATTGCTGAGGCAGTAGTGGCAGCACAACTATTTAGTGAGCTGACTCATTCCCACTGTGTCAGACAGAGCTGCTGTGACTCATCTGCAGCTGCTGTTACCCTGAGTGCCTGCCAGTTTGGATTTTTCTCTTTTCTAGACCCTTTTTCAGACTTGTTGGCACACGTCTGAAATGAGTTCGACTTTTTATGCCTGCCCCCACTGTGTCTTCTTGCTTCAGCCATTAATTTAGGCCTGAAATGGTAAATCAAAGCATTTGGTCAGCAGTCTTTAATTTATTATTTAAAGAAAAGGAAATGAAAGAGAGGGAAAGCGCAATAAGAGTCAGTCTTTGATGAGTGGCCTGAGCGATTATGACAGATACTCTGCATTTATGTTTCTCCTATATTGCTCAGGAAGTGAGAGAGACTGGGCCTCTTGGCTCAGGATTTGTGAATGTACCAGAGACTGCCAGGCACTGTTCCATGTGATACCAGGGGCATGACACAGCACAGGGCAAAGAACTCTGAAGCGACAGTCAAAGGAAGTGTGACTTGTATCTTGTGATAGCAAGATTGTAAATTCCTGGAAGGAATGGTGAGTTTAGGCTCTGGGTCCTGCATGCCTGAGAGCTGTCTCATAAAAAAGTATGTGGTCATTCAGTCCTGGCTCTTACTCAGTGATTCACACAGAAAATATTAAACATTTATAGAAAAAGAGACTCTATAGTATTTTGTATTTCTGCGATTGTGACCATGTCCGAGTAAGCCACACGTGAGTATTTGCAGGTTTAGAGTAGCAGGCTTTGAGATAAGGCTCTTCACGTGAGCTTGGTGGTGGCAGTTGTGTGTTTACTGAACTCTCATCTGATCCACTAGTGCTCTCTTTTGAGGTTAAAGAGTTTCTCTGCCCTTACTTGGGTGGTTGTGTTTGGTTGTGGAGGAGATTCAAAGGGCAACTCTGATGTCATGGCTTTTTTTTGTTGTTTTTCTTTCCTGGCTCAGAAAAGGTCTTTGGAGGCCACTGATTGGGCCCCAAATGACTTTCAGTGCTGAAATGGCCTGATCATTTGTAGGCTATTAAAGGAAAATAGAGGGTTTACAAAATATACAAAAAATAAATGTTCAATCTCATGCTGAAAATCATAATAATTTGACTGTATGCTATTTGGTGGTTTTTGTTGATTAACTATATAATCTTAGAAAGTAAATAATGTTATTTTATGAACTTTTCCCTTATTCTGGTTTCTTTATAACAGTGTAACAGTTGTTGACATTTAGTGATGGAACATGGCCAACCAAAAAAATGGGTACTGCTCGCTATTTTGGGCTTATCATACCCACAAAGTACCCTGGTAAATGGTGGTATCTGTCAAAATTTGATAATACAACAATAATGTTATGATATAAATCTAAATTAATCTTGTAATATTTAGTTATGCTTCATAGTCTAAAGGAGTTTTCACACAATGTTTGTGTCAAACAGTTATTTAGAGCCCTTGGTCTCCCCCACAGTTCTGTCATACGCTTGTGGCAGTTTTCAAGTGAAACCAATCAGTTGTAGAAAGGAAGTAGTGTGTCTAATGCGAGAGAAAATTATGAATGAGAGATAGAAAATCTCACAAAACAATTACAGCCTCTTGGTTAAAACCACAGATCCCCAGTATAACGAAATGGAGAGACAGAGTAAAAAATGTCATGGAGAAAATCACAGCAAGGTTGCAGCTCAAAACAACGAAGAAAGATGGTTACCAGTAATACAGGTGATGTCAGAACTCTAGTCACCTCTTATACTTACTTGTTTTGTTTTGTTTTTTCTGCCTTAATTGTTCCGTAAATGTAAGTATTCACTGAAACATGTTGCCCATGTTACCTCCTTTTAAGGAGGAAGAAATATTTGAAGATAAGATGTGAGGGCATGATTAGATGTCGGAACTGAAACTGTTTTAGCATCTCCTAATGTGTGTTCTTAAGACAGATAGATGCATGTGAATGTACATTTGTCATCTCATGTGAAATAAAAAATAAGTAAAAAAAAAAAAAAAAAAAAGAAAATCTCGCAATTCCCGGGGTTATAATTTGTTTTTAAAAAATCATTCTCGTGATAATCTACCCTTTACTGATTGATCCACAGGAAATTATTAATGAGATCAAAAAATGTAAACCTTAAGCATTCAGTTTACTTAAACATCCTTTATTAATCATAAAAGTTAGCATGTACTGCACAGTGAAACACTCAGATTTTAAGTGCATTTGAGTGTTAATCAAATGTAAATGCAATTTCTTTTTGTTCACAAGCTCAAGTGAATGGAAGTTTTAATGTCTTATTTCAAATTAGCCACAGGAACAAGAGTGTGACAACTAATATGGACTTGTAGTAGAATGACTTGAGTTTTGAGTCAATTGGGAGCAAGGTGGCAGCTGCAGTAGAAATGTTCTAATCAGTACAGGAGTCTGGCTTTTGTGGGTTTGGAGCACCGTATAAACTAGGACAAGAGCTCTCGTGACTGCCCCACCCCACCTCCAGGCCCCATGGCTAGTGGCTGTGAATGCTGCGGATGTTTTGCATTACTGTTTCCACATGGTGTGCAGAAAGAGAAAGGGGAACCACTGGCCTATTAGATACTGTGAAAAGTAGGTCAGTTGGTCCAAGCGCATGGTTGAGCGTCCCATCACCTCTCACCCTGTCATCTGACATTGCCCCCCACACCACCCCATACATCTCCCTTCCACTCATCCTTTTGACTTCACTAAGTTGCCTCCTGAGAATGCAACATTCAGCTTACAACCTCAAAGCTAAGACTGCAGTTATCTTCATAATCTTTTTCCTCAGGGAAAATTTTTATCTCTCTTTCTCTCTCTCTCTCTCTCTCTCTTTCAATTTCTCTCTCTCTCACTCACACACACACACACACACACACACACACTTGTTGTCCAATCACAATGGGTTGAATTTCCTGTGAAACCTGGCCAGTTGCCAGGTCTCTGACTGAAGGGAGGTTTTCATCTGGTTGTATCGCGAGGTCTCCGGCTGGGGATTTTTTGCTGGGCTTGACTAACTGTTGTGGGTTGGCTGCTCCATGGCAAGGGATGGTGCAAATGTAGGTCATGCCAGGAATTGCTGAAGGAACTTGAGATGGGTGGAAAAGATGAATGCTTTATATGCCAAATTTTTTTGTTAGCCCTTCATCTAACAGGTGCTATTGTGGCCAATGCTTATTCCTGCACTGGTCAATTTATGGAGTGTCAAATCCCAGCAGGCAGACAGTGCTATCAGGTTTACATGTATTTCGCTATGATTCATTGACAAACCCTTCAGTTGCTGGGCATTTGTTGACTCTTTTCAGACACAGAAATCTCTGTGTAGATTATAGGCCTTAGAGGACTTAGTTACATGTAAGAACAGTGAAATAGCTTTGCCGTCACCCCCTCAACCTCATGCCAGTATCAGTTTGTGTCACTGTAGCCTATGAGACAAGCAAAGCCCATGTGTTAGCCTAATAGAAAGTAGTAACTAAATAGTAAATAATTATGATAGAATAGAAGACTAGAAAATAGTAAATAATAATAGATAAAGTTTACTATTGTAAAAGTTTATTATAGTAGAAAATGGGAGGCCTAAAGTGATTGGTGAAGAGAACATTTCACTTATTGTTTGTTGGTTTGTTCGTTTTGCATAGACTGTTCTAGTTTTCTCTCCATCTCAGTTATGATGGCTCTTTCTCTTTTTGGTTTGCTGGGAAACTAGGCCAAAGCTAGACACATTCTTCTCATTTCACAGTTCTGCGCCAGGGAAAACAGGGCCACATCTTTATGCCGCAGACTGCATGTGCACTTGTGTCTGCAGTATATGTACATCTTTGTATACTGAAGAAACTGTATATCACACTATCCTGTTAGCTGAACTTGGTCATAGGCATTTTATTGAATTTAAAACATATAGTTATCTTTCTCCTGCTCAAAACTGGTAAGTCAAGCTGCCTGTATGTTGAAATAGTAGCTTGTCCCTTTTCATCAGTGGAAACATTTCTGACAGAAATCTTGTAGGGCTTCTTTTCCAGCTAAGTGCTTAAGAGATTTATATGGAAACTCTTCATCATATCAGAAAGGAGAAAATGTTATCATTTCCTACTTAACTCCTAAAGTTATTGCCAGTCATTCGAACCTCTTTCTTACTCTTAATTATTCAGCATAACACTATACATAGTGTTATTCTCTATGCTCTATCACTCTGTTATGCTCTATGCTCTATCACTCTGTTGCATGAAATATTCAGATATTTTCTTTCTGTCCCCTGCAGGATCGTAAGCTGTCCAAGTCGGAGCGGCAGCGCTTTAAGGAGGAAGCGGGGATGCTGAAGGGACTGCAGCATCCCAACATTGTCCGTTTTTACGACTCCTGGGAGGGCCCCTCCAAAGGCAGGAAGTGCATTGTACTGGTCACTGAACTCATGACTTCAGGCACACTCAAAACGTGAGTCTCAAACTCTAAAACACAGACCCTAACTAACGTATATGTACACATAGCACCAAGGACTGCACAATTATGACAAAATAATTGATAATTTTGGTAAATATGAATATTTATCTCAGTGCAGTGTAAATATGCATATTGTAATTCCCCTGATCACTGAGCATGGCAAAAAGCGTTACGAATGAACAAACACATAAAACCAACACCCATGAACAAGAAAACCTGGTAATGCGTTACATTCCAGCATAGTTACTAACATTACAGTATTACATTAATCAGCTATTTTAATTCAATAAGGTATGTAATGTATTTTATATATTGTAAGAATTTGATGAGTGCTCTGAATTTGTTGAAGCCAGAAATGTTTAAATTGACATGGCTACTCATGACATGGTAACAGTAATACAAAAAATAATGTAAATTGTAGAGTCTTAGTATGTAGATTTGATTAAGACTGGGATTTTATGTGTGGGGAATGAGCAAGCATTATTTTTCCTTTAGTCTGATATCCAATCCTGGCTCTCTGTTCTCCTTTAGATATCTGAAGAGATTCAAGGTGATGAAGATTAAAGTGTTGAGGAGCTGGTGTAGACAAATCCTCAAGGGGCTCCACTTCCTACATACACGGGGTCCTCCCATCATCCACAGGGACCTTAAATGTGACAACATCTTCATCACGGGACCAACTGGATCTGTCAAGATAGGAGACCTGGGACTGGCTACACTTAAGCGCGCGTCCTTCGCCAAGAGTGTCATAGGTACGGCTCCAAAGTCACTTCCACCTCCTGTTCCCATTCCCGCAGTGGGACAGTATTCCTTCTAAGGTCATGTTGATATGTCTATACTGAATGATGGTGTTTGCAGAAGGTATTTTACTTTGACTTGATTTTCTGACAGTGTGTTTCAAAAACAGACCACAGCGTTTCAGCTGTCTCTCAAACCACAGCTCAATCGGAGGCCAGATATTGTGGCAGTCTTAGGCAGATAACCACAAGGCTTTTCCTCTTTACACTCACATAGCAAGTCTGTTAAGTTTCTGTTCTATGTTTCTCTGAAAAGGCAAAGTTGTTGTTTTTTTTCCAGACACCTACTGAAAGTAAGTAGTGCCTCAAATTTCTTTTACTGTTAAGCATAAATATCATTCTAATAGATGTCATGCCTTATACTTGCAGGCTAACCTGGCCAGGGCTATTCTGTCTTAGACTGGTCTTTGTTCTGTGGTTTGGAAATATGTGGTCTGTTTGCCAATTATACCTATAATGTTTAACATCTCTTTCTACGGGTTTGCCTCAACAGGTTTCTTTTTTGTTTTTGTTTTTTTTTGCTAGTGTTCGTGTCTTACTGTCTTTTTAAAATATTACAGGACAACAGAATCTTTGCGGTCCATTTTGTGTCCAGACAGTTCTCCCCCTTTTCTCTTTACCAGCTTTTCTTTTTATCTTTCACATTCTTGGGTATGTTTTTAAAATGTAGGCTCTAGCTTCAGCTGTGCCCCATTCTGCTGTATGGAATGAATAGGGTACTGCTGGTCATTGAGTAAGTATGAACTTTTGTGGGCCTGGTAAGTCTGATAGTGTGCTGTGACACACCTCCATTTCAAAAACAATTCAATTCAAATAACCAGCTGAGTTTTTCTGTGTAAGACCTGAGATTGAAAACAAGAAGTTATCCATTAATGGATCGATGCTAGTGTACAGACACACACTACTGAGCACAGTAACTAGCTATGGGATCTGCTTCTATCAGCCTTGACCGTAACACTTTCCTTCCACAGGTCAAGGAGAGACGGTAAGTCAGACATCGAAAGGTGAGTGTGATTTTTAAAAATGGTACATTTCATTTGGTTGTAAGGTCTTGACACAAGTTACTTCCATAGCTAGTAATATTTCTCATTCAAAGATTTTTTGGCATCCTTTTGAACAAATTAAGCTGCATTCTGGCTTGGGTATTTTTCTCCAGCGCTGACATTGAAAGGTTGTAAATAAGACAAATTTTTGGCTAAATAGTGTGTTCTGTACATCGGCTTCCTTACATAGATCTTATGTCCCAAAATGTGAAGGTCTTACACAGACAAACACGTGCCTCTTTCTCTGCAGTCTAACTGAGCCCAACTTCCCCTCCTTTTTTTGTTTTCTGTCCCTTTTTTACTTTCCTTCCCCTCTTCTCTTTTCTCTCTCTCTTCCAACTCTCCTCTCACAGGTTCTGCTCTCCAGGAGATGTCAGCAGGCTGGTCAATCTTCCTCATCCTCCTCTTCCTCAACCCCTCACGGGTTGGAGGAGCAGAGGGGCAGTGGGTTGTGAGACGCCCACTCAATCAGTCAGGGAGTTCGAGAGTTCTGAATAGTTGTTTTGATTTAAGGTACCCCTGAGTTCATGGCGCCTGAGATGTATGAGGAGAAGTACGACGAGTCAGTGGATGTGTATGCCTTTGGAATGTGCATGCTGGAGATGGCCACCTCAGAGTACCCTTACTCAGAGTGCCAGAATGCTGCACAGATCTACCGCAGAGTAACCAGCGTAAGTCTTCTTTGCAACCCTCCACGTCACCGCCCTCACTCATCTCTCTTTGCTGAGATCTAAGAAGGCTAGTGTCCCCCTCTGGAATAAATTCCCAGTCACATAGCAGAACTGTTGAAGTCACCTGAGTGCCCACACCTCTTTTATCAAGCCCTGTATTGGCTTTCTCTTCTCTGCTATTCTGTTTCACCTCTCAGTTCATTTCTTTCTGCCCTCTGGCTATTGCCGTTTATGATAAACTCACCAGTTTACAACTCCCTCAAGGGAAACCGTAATTTAACACTAACAAGCCCCTTCCTCTCCCACCTTATCCAGTTTTTCTTGCTCTGCCTTCTGATTTATGGTGCGTGTTTGTGTGTGTTAGCATGTGGACCTGAGGCGTGGATGATACGTAAGTGGGTGTGCCAGTGCAGTCCAAATTTTTCAAATGGCTCATAACTCAGTTTTGCGATGATGCCAGAAGGGCAGTAACTGTCAGAGAAAAACACATACTCATACACTCTGTTTTATTCATACAACAATTCATACTGGCTCGCCCTTGAATTGTGTAGTCACTGATATGATTCATATCCTTGCAATGACTCATGATTTGCTGCAGGAGTTTCATACATTCATGTTTAACCTTTGAGGTTCAACCTTTCCCAGGCGTCTTATCTGTAAAATGGGTTTTGAAATGTATACTAATATCCCGAGCTTATCATTAACTGCACTCAAAGATACAAACATTTATTTCCCATATGATTAGAGAGGTATTTTTACCCCATTGCTAAATATTAAACCCTCTAGGTTAGTGCCACAAACAGTATGTAGAGCAGAGAACCAAACACCGTTGACTCAGCCAAGGAACACTAGCTATTATTGTAGTGTTGAGCCTACATTTAGATAGAGTCACATGCTATGGTTTAATAGTTTTGGTCCTCAAGGAGATGTGCTATTGGTCTCCCTTTTTCCTCCTCTTTCTGTGGCACCGGGCAGTCTGCTGTTGCCATTTGCTTAAACATCACTCCCCACCAGACCTCCTCCATTATCTCACGTGCTCTCCTCCCTGACTTGTCATGCTACAATCTTTAAATGCCACCAGCCAGAGAATACACCTTCCGTTCAACATTATTTGAATGGATTGGTGTGAAGATAAAATTTCTTAAAAACAATCGCACTTAACATACATTGTTTGAGACACGTTTCAACTCAAAATTGTTTCTAAAAAATCCAGAGGGGGAAAAAACAATTACTGATGATTACTGATTCCTCAAAGCTATGACAGGAATATGTTCATAGTACCAACATAGTTTCTGTCAGAGAAGGCAAGGACATCAAAAGGTATGGGCTAGTATCCAAATTAAAAAAAGGCTAAAGGAAAAGGAGTCAGTCTCATTCAGTGTTCTGTGTTTCCTGTAGGGGGTGAAGCCCGGCAGCTTTGACAAGGTGGCCATTCCTGAAGTGAAGGAGATCATCGAGGGATGTATTCGCCAGAACAAGGATGAGAGGTCTGTATCTCATGCAGTTATACTGTATAACTTTGTCAGAAGGGGATAAGAACACTCGCATTACTTTCTACCCAGAGTAACGCTGTTCATTGTTGTTTTCTGTTTCCCTTTCTTAGGTACTCGATCAAGGACCTTCTGAACCATGCCTTCTTCCAGGAGGAGACGGGGGTGCGTGTGGAGTTGGCAGAGGAGGACGATGGAGAGATGGAGACGATCAAGCTGTGGCTGAGAATTGAGGATGTGAAGAAGCTCAAGGGGAAATACAAAGACAATGAAGCTATTGAGTTTTCCTTTGACCTCAGCAAGGATGTGCCAGAGGACGTGGCTCAGGAAATGGTGAATAGAACTTAATATCCTCCAGTTATTACTTTAAGATTAAAAACCCAGCACCCAGTTCCTAGCTGTCACTGTTAAAGACTATGTCAAACAAAGAGTTAATTAACACATGTTATATTTGAGTCTCTGCAGTATTCATTGCTAAATTCAAAAATCTCTCTCTTTGTGCTTCAGGTCGAGTCTGGTTATGTGTGTGAAGGTGACAACAAGACCATGGCCAAGGCTATAAAGGACAGGGTGGCCCTTATCAGTCGCAAGAGAGCACAGCGGCAGCAGGTGTGTCCTTGCTCAGCATAATTGCATCTAATGTTTTCTGTTGGATAGTGGCTCACGTGCCTTGCTTGTAGTGTTATCACAGGAAGAGATTTAGGTGATTGTGCTGTACTGTTCAGGTGTTGCCCAGTAATGCTTCTAGGAACTAATCAATTTGCCCTTGATTAAATTGAAGGTCCGAGAGGACCAGGAGAAGAGGAGGCTAGAAGAAGAACAGCAGAATCAGTTACTATTGTCACAGCAGCAGTCTAGCACAGACGTCCCTCAACCAGCCCCCCAACCAGTGCAACAGCCTGCTGCATATATCCCCCCACAACCAAGCCAACAGCACAGCCAGCAGATGGCTCCTCAGCCAGGATCCCAGCAGAACCTTCAGACCACCAACTACAACACTCCTCAATCAGCCCAACCAGCTGGCATGGCACAGGGGCTCCCTTGTGTGCCCCAGTCGTCTGGTCAAGTTTCAGCCCCAGTTCAGGGTCAGAGTGTGGTTCCCGTCCAGACAGAGTCAGAGGAGCCTGAGGCTGACCAGCACCAGCAGCCACAGCACACCGGGGGAGGTTTGTATCAAAGACGATTGATAGTCAAAAATGCTGTTACAGCCAACTGCATGATGACAGAATGCTTCGATTTTTTTTGAAAGTGAATACACTTAGCAGCCTGTCATCCATTTAACCCTCTCATCCTTTTTATCCCCACCTCTTACAGCCAATCAAATGACAGACCGACCGCCAGGTTCTTCTGTGCTGCCCGAGGCTCAGCTTGGTCAGGCTGTAATGCCCTACAACTCTCCTCCTAGTCAGCAGCTTCAGACCCACGTGTCCTATCCTCAGACACAAACTGAGCAAATACAACAGCAGCAGATGCCGGTGGTGAGTCATGGCAGAATAAGATTATAGTGTCTTGACTAAGGAAAGCAGATTATTTCCCCTTTGCACAGGTGTTCAAGAATAAAACCATTAACAGGTTACAGTTTGTTGATACAGAATTGCATCTTACATTAATTTAAATTTGGCTCACATTTCTCTGTGATATTCCCTACATCTGCTCTTCTTTTTTCACCGTGGTGCCTAAGGTCCATCCCCAGATGCAAGGTGTCCAGCCAACCACAGTTGTCCCTATGACTCCCAGCACCCAGCCTGCTCCGGTGGCACCTCAGCAGGTACATTGTATTGCAAGTCCTAAAGCCCTATTAGCCTATGCTCTACTTGGGGCTGCAACCCTGAAAGCAGCTGAGCGTGGTGCATTTCCCCAGCTCTGGTCTTCTACACTGTTCTCTTACACTTCTTTCCGTGTTTTTTTTTTTCCTTTCTCTCCATCTTCAGCTTTCCTTCTCTTACCCTGTGTTGTGTTTTGTTTCTTATAGTACGGAGGTTACTACCAACCATCGCTTCCCCCTCAGGTAGATAAAATGTCCCTTATGCCTGTTACCTCTTCATAATACACCCACAGCCTGTCAGATGACACATTCTGTGCAAAAAATAAACGTGCTGTGTAACACTTACATTGTGTAGCAGACACACAGCCGTTCTGGTTGGTTTCATGGGAATTTTGTAAGGTAGGCTTTCATGAATATGGAAGTCATGGTATTCAGAAAAATATGTAATGCACAGGTTTTCGAAACTTGGAAAGTACAGTGTCATGCCCATCAAGGTAATGTTTGAGTGAGACAGTTCAGTGATTAATACTTAAACACCATACACTGTAATTCAGTAACTGGTCTGATTCATGTAGCTATGCTGTCCAGCAGGTAAGTGCCTATGACTTTGAAACCCTCTGCAAGACTTAAGCCTCTGTGTCAATAAAAGAGAGGTATGATTTGGAGAGGAACAGGATTTTCAGGAAGTTGTATGAATTCCAAAATGGGTGTTTTCTCTCTCCATCTTACCATGTTTATTTTATCTTGTTTGTGCCACTCTATCTGTGCCTCTCATCCTTCTAGATGCCCACCCAGCAAATGATGTTACCCTCGTCCTCTCACCCGGGTCCTCCACAGCAGCAGCAGCAGCCAGAAGGCAACGCTGCTCCACAGAGCTCCAATCTGCCGCAGTCACTATCTGGAGTTCAGCCACTACAGGTGACACACATACCTGCCCTGCTCACACTGATGTGGGAGCCAAGATATTTGAATACAAAGACATATACTGGCATGTACATGTGCTCAAGTCCTAACTTTCACAGTTTCTTTGACCATACTATGGCATAAATTTAGGCTCTCTGATTTCTTTTTCATTTCTAAGTTTTTCTTTTCTTCTTGTTTTCTGGACTCACTACTCCTTTGCATGGCTATCAACTTTTTTCATCTACATCTCACCTCTGCATGCTGCTTAACCCTGCATGACTTTTAGTCTTGGGCCAATGAGCCAAGCCCTCCTATCCTGTCTCCTCCAATCAACGCAGAGCATCTATACTTCCTCTATCAGGCCACATGCCTCTCTGTTCTGCAGGTACTCTTCAGAGCATAAAACCATTTTTTTGTGTTGGTATGTGTATGTGGGAAGGGGGTGGAGCCTTAGACTGTTCCCTCATGTTCAGTCCTTCAAAAACATAAACTCCATTGCACTGTACTACCAAACAATAGCTGTGTCTCTTTCCATTTTGTGGATAGATTTTTACAATAAAATAAAGATATTTTACTTGGGCACTGAAAATAGACTAAGACACCTGAGAACACAGTCTTTTTGACTAAATGTCTCCCTCATATTTACTTAATTTAGCTTGTCTGTTTGAAGTGCCCGGGTAAATTAGCTTTGTTTAGATATTCCCCTCAACTGTTAAGCACCAAAACCCCCTTTTATGAAAAAAAAAAATAGTTGAATCATGTTAGGCATATATTTGGGACTTAGTTTTTGCATTATAATGAAATGCTTTATTTATGAGTGTATTGTCTGCATTCAGGGCTCTGTGAGTGTTCCTCCAACAGCAGTGGAGCAGGTCGCAGGAGCTCCTGCGCTGATGCCTCCATCTGTGGAAAGGTTAGAAGAAATATATTTGAAAATGTCAGCTTTCATCAGCACCGCGCATCTTGGCCTGATATCTCACTCATGATGCCATGTCGTTTTCAGCTGCCTGTCAGATCCAGCTTCAGGTCTTAGCGATGGAAATGAGGGAGGTTCTACATCAGGAGGTCGGCACGAGGGGCGCTCACTCAAAAGACATCAGCGGCGATCTGTACGCAGCCGCTCTCGCCATGAGAAGACTGCAAAAGCCAAGCTGAATGTTCTCAATGTACGCACCTGGACTGATTTCATACATATTCTTTCTGAACTTATGTGCTGGTCGTGTTCTAACATGATTTTATTTTTTTCCCAGATTTCTAATATGGGAGACAGGGTGGCAGAGTGCCAGTTGGAAACACACAATAGGAAGATGGTGACCTTCAAATTTGACCTTGATGGTGATAATCCAGAGGAAATTGCACAGATCATGGTAATAGTGGTTCTCCGTTTTATTACACCATAACATTTACAAAACATATATGGAAGGTGTTTTTGTGAACTATTATTAATAACAGTTGTTGAACTACTTGTTTTTCCTACTTCAGGTTGAGAGTGAATTCATCCTTGAGAGTGAGCGAGAGTCCTTCATTGATCAGGTCCGTGAGGTTATAGAAATGGCTGATGAGAAAGGAGAGGGCATGAAGGAAGGTTTCACCCAGGTAAATTCCACATACATTACCTTAGCAGCCCAATACCCAAACTGTCTATTCAGATTCTTATTTATTAAACGTTAAAACTTTATCACTTGGATTTCTTCCCTTCACAGATGAGTGATCTTCAGCAGCAGCCTGAGCTCTCTGCCCCTTTGATTCCAGGTAAACAACCCTCAGCCAAACATATGTAAATGCCCAACTACTTAATTATTACCTTTAATGAAGTCTAACTCCTGCCTCACACCTGATCTCCCTCTTGACCTTTTCCCCAGGAGTTTCTCCCAGCATCGCAGCCCAGGTGGTGCACTCAGCGGGGCGTAGGTTCATAGTCAGCCCTGTGCCTGAGTCTCGTCTTAAGGAGCAGTTCTTCGGCCCGCCCTCTGCTAATAACTCCTTTGGAGATGAACCTGCCCCAGGTGAGAGGAGTGACATTTGGAATGCATTCTAAATGTGTCACTGGATTGTATACTGATGCTACATAGATTCAAATTATTAAATTATCATAATTGAATCACAGTGATTTAAGATCACGCCTTCCCAATTGAGGAATAATTATATTTGCAGTATGTTTTGGATATACTGCTGCTGGTAATGCTTTTTCATATTTACCACAGCTTAAAGCATAATGTAAAGAGGAAACTGGAGAAAACTTTCTGCTAATTATGCGCTGTTTACAGCAGGTCATTGGGTATTTCCTAATGTTTTGAGCGCTTACATTTTCTCTACGTTTAATTCAAGTCAGGTTTATTTATGTAGCACTTTTCATACTTTGTGTGGAAATTTCTTGCCATGATTTATGTTTTTAAATCTCTCCTAGCTGCCCCTGTGACCCTGGGCCTCTCTCTGTCAGCTCCAAGTGGGACTCTCCAGCAGGCGTTCAGTGAGATACGTCAGGGTCGTGGAGAGAGATCGGGCAGCTGTGTTCCCCCAGCTACTGAGCCAGAACCCAGCACTGGACTCTGCTCAAACTCCAACCCCGTCCTGCCTCCTCCAGAGGCTGCAACTTCCACTACTAGCACTACCTTGCCTGCTGCGTCTGCCACCTCTACTGGAAGCTCCTTACCACCTCCTGCAACTGGTCGGGTTTCCCCCTCACCTGTATTGACTCAATCTCAAGTCCCTGCACCTGCCACCAGTGACCCCAGTCCACCATCCCAGTCTTCCCACCAAACAGTCCCCTCTCAGATTGCACCAACCACCATCTCTTCTTCATCTTCTAATGTTTCCCCTCCTGCCGTGTCCCAGGCCTCACAGGCCTCTGTTCCCTCAGTACCTGGGCCTCAGCTGAACAGTGGTGCCGTCCCCTCTGTTGCTGGTGTCACACCCAGTACTACTGGTGCCGTACCGGCCTCAGAGCAGCAGCCTGTTAATAGTGCTGCTCCATCTTCTCAGCCTATGGCTTTGTCCATACACACACCCTCCCAGTGTCAGCCCATCCCCTCTTCTCAGCCCCCACCTGCCACCACTTTGCCCAGCCAGAATCAGGTCCAGCCCCAACCAGTGGAGCCAGAGGGGGCTGAGCCCCAGACCAAGGCCCCTGGCATAGATGATATCCATGCCTTAGATAAGAAGCTGCGGTCCCTCTTTAAAGATCAGAGCTCTGCCACGTCTTCCACCTCAGTGGAGCCTTCGCAGAATACAGGCACCTCCTCTCCTCCTACTGGGACTACCTCTCCTCCGCCTGGAGCAGCCCTTGTGCCCCCATCTAACCTTCCCATCACTTCTGGAGTACAGGGTGTCCTAGGCCCCACACCCACCCCAGGACAGGGGGCTACTCCTGCAGGACATGCACAGACGCCCCCAACTAAGCCTAGGGCACAGGTGAGTGGAGTTTCCAGTATCTAAGAAAGATTAACTATGTTATTGATCATGATTATAATATTTTGCTTTCTTCTTTATCTTTTAGACTTTACCTACTGCTACTACTCCCCCCTCAGAGCATGTACCCCCATTTCCTGGACCAAATCAGGTGACAGCTATTATGTTTCAGTATTGTTCATTACCAAGTTCAGCTCTGAGTATCACAGCTGTTCACATAGATATATTGTTGCTAATGTCACCTAATTGTCTGACCCCACAGTCCCAGCAACCTCTGGGTAATTTGGACGCCCAGTTGAGAAGAGCTCTGAGCCCAGAGACTGTTCAGGGAGGCAACAAAGCCCCCGCTCCACCTGCAGGCTTCACTCTGGGACGTTTCCAAGTATGTTTCTAATCACAGCTTAAATTTACTTATTTATTTGGTAGAAAATGGATAAAACATAGCTTAACCTCTTACATCTTTGTGCATCAGCATTTTGAAGCAAAATAATGGTCTTTATAATGCACTGAAATTTGTCCTTTCTTTGTTCAGGTTTCTGCTGCTACTGATGGAGCCTCCAGCGGTGTCCCAGATTCCTGCAGCGTCGTGTCCTCTTCCTCCGTCACACCATCCTCATCATCTTCCTCCTCTTCCTCGTCCTCCTCCTCCCTCTCAAGTCCAGAAAATACCCTCCACCGGTTGACTCCTCTGTCCAAAGGAGTCTGTGAAGCTGACACTACAGACGGAGTTTCCTCTCTCCCTGCTGTTCCTGCTTGTCAGCCCACCACTATTGGGCGCTTCCAAGTGTCCACGAGTGCTAATGCCATCCCTGTGCCCAGCACCGGCCCAAGCTCCAAAGTGGGACGTTTTTCAGTAACAGGTGTGTGCTAGGTTGAAGATCCACTGTTGTATGAAAGGAAGCTATTTCTCATAAACCAGTATAAAATCATGGTCTTTCATGTTCCTCAGTGACCCCGGCTCCAGCAGCAGGCACCAGTCCCTCACGTGGCTCCAGTATGCAGAACGGGCCGTCTTCCTCCACCTCTGACTCTCATCACAATCATCCCTCTTACATCAGCAGTGACAATGAAGACGATTCAGGTCCTGAGGACGAGGCTTTCCAAAGGGAAGTCAGCCGTCTCAGAGAAAAGTATGAAACACTTTCAGATCCCCATTTCAGACTACCAACATTTACCTTTTGTAAAAGTTACCTAATTTATTTCAGTGGAGCTTCTTAAACATAACTAAGAACAAAATCACCATTAGTTTCTCTTCCTCTGTTTTCCCCCTCATGTAGACATATGATAGAGATCCAGGCCTTGCAGTCTCGTCAGAAGGAGGAAATAGATGCCCTGTTTACCCGGCTGGGCAAACCCCCTCCTCCATCTGTCCTGTCACCTGCTGTGGCCATGCCTGGAGGCCGGCGTAGACCCAAAAGCAAGGGTCACAAATCTGCTCGCAGTAGTGGACAACACAGCCCCCTCCACTCAGGTAAGAACAGTATTGACTTTTTCAGTTTTTGGGCTTTCACAAAAGGCATTATTACCATCATCTCCGGGGTAAACATTATTTCTGCTTCACATGTGGCTCACCACACAGCTAAGCCGTTGAAGGACCATGCTAAACAGTATCTGTGTTTCGGTGTATAACTCCAGAGTGTTGTGCTCATGTCTTCAGCAAACGCATCATCAAATCACAGTCTCCATGGTTCAACATCCCCCCCAAAACATACTTCACTCTCAGCGACTGAGGGCTCAGAGACAGCCAGCAGGACCTCTTTGCAGCAGCTCACGTCCTCCCCGTCCATGCCCAGCCTAAGCACTCCCTCCACAGGTATGTGCAAACACTTACTGTTGTCGCAGTAAGCCTTTGGGTTGAGTTGATTTCTGGTTCAACTCTCTTCTCTGTATTCCCAGGAGCAAGTGGGACCAGCTCCGCAGGTGGCCCAGGCCTCAGCCAGCACCACAATAACTCCTCGGCCCAGGCAGCTGGACCTAGTCCTCCTGTCTCTCATACCCAAAAGTGCAAGGGCACCTTCACTGACGACCTGCACCAGCTTGTCGATAACTGGGCCAGGGACGCCATCAACCTCTCCCAGTGCAAGAGAGGTCCCAAAACTGGAACACTGGGGCATGATGTAAATACTGTTTAACAACTTAAAACCATCTCAACTCACTTCTCACATCACATTAGTCTCTCAATGGAGGCACTGCAACCTTATTTAATTGTTTTTGTTAACTACATGCAATAAATGATTATTTTGTCTCTCTCTCACACTCTATCTCTCTCTCTCTCTCTTTCTCTAGCAGATAATCCCTCCGGCCAACATGGGACGCAAATTTTCAGCTCCAGGTCAACTCTGCCCTACCCTTCCTACACCTGCCAGTACCACCACCACCACCACCCACCTCTCCAGCACCTCTGTCCCTCTTGGGGCTCGTAAAGGCTCTTTGGGTCCAGTTGCCCCAGGGTTTGGCTATGCGTCTGCCCCATACAGTGCTCCTCAGTGGGCAGGCCCCACAGGCCCCTGCCAGGTCGGCATACTTAACCCCACACAGCCACTAGCCCAGTACCAGGCCCCCAGCTCGGCTTCAGTGTCCCTGCAGCAGGGCTACCACATTGGAACCACCCCAGCCCCTCAGAAATCGGTCAACCCTGGTGGGTCTAACCTGAGGCCCACGTAGCCCAGCCCAAGCCCTGGTCTGGGCTTGGACAGGGTGGACAGTTATAGAACAAGAACCACTAGCTCTTGGTGAAGCTTGTTGGTTGGGTATTGTAATTTTTTATTTTTATTTTAACTTTTATTTTTTCTGTAATAGTTGACCTGTGTGGTTCGGCCCTGTCAGGCAGACAGAAAGCTGTCGGGCAGATGGAGGGAGAGTGCAATACACACCCACAGCACAAGTCACACACTTAGCCTGCCATTGGCTATGGAATTGAGCTGTGATTGACTAGTTGGTTGGTTTTGTCCAGTGAAATAATGGACCCAGGGGCATAACCAACAACAGCCAAAGATGTCCAATGAGAGCACCCGTTGCAAAGTCATCATTCCTGTGAATAGGGATTCTGATTCACATCTTGACTCGTCCTGGCCTTAAACTTGCCAAGGACACTGACAATTGAACTGGTACCCCAACACATAATAATTGACACACATGCGTGAACACGCACCTGACTATACATTCACTGGGTTGAGTAAACTGTGGGATGGTAGGTAAAGTTGTTTAGGAGAGTGAGGGGAGATTATGACTGTACAGAAAGTGAAAGATTGACTTTTTGTCCTGGATGAAGCACCTAGGTGTGACAGGTGGGAAAGTCTGAGAGAATAGAGTGTGTTAGGAAGAGAAAGACATAGTAAGTTAGGAAGGAGTGTAGTGGATAGGCTTGGAATTTGAATATATCCCGTGGCTACCTATTCTACAGTAAAATGCAATAACGGCAAAGAGAAAATATACTGTCCCTTGTAACAGTGGCCTTAACTCCCAAACATATAAACTTTGACTTTGTATATAGACATTTTTTCGCTGGGTTATGATTCCATGTTTAGCCTATTTATACGTCCCTGTGAGAAAGTCTGGTGTCTTTGTGATTTGAGTTGTCTCTCGTTTTTCCATATAAGTTAGTTTTAATATCCTGATTTACCCTTCACATCTGACATGTAAGTGTAGGCCAGTGGATCTGTGTGCACTGTACATAAAACAAAAATCTGTCCTGGTGTTGACCACCATTTGGAGTTTGAGTTGAAGAGTTGTTCCTACTGTAAATCATAGTTTGGTTAGGGTGTGTATGCAGCTGGTGAAGGAGTAGACCTGAGTTGTTTTAATTTATTCTTTTTTTTTTACGGCAAGATTGAAATGTTCTTGTTAAGGATCCCAGGTTGACACATCACACATCATCCAGTGTTATCAGTACGGGCAGTAACTGTTATTAGATTTAGACAGTTCAGAATCTGTTATTCATATCTTACAGAAGGCAATAGGTTTGGATGATTCGAGTACTACTGGTGGATATTTTTGGGGACCAGCGCTCCTCGCAGTGGTTTACACAGATGGTGCATGATACACAGATACACAGGTTGCTAGCCAAGTCATGTCAAACAAAATATCTCGACTTAAAACCTTTTGCCGTCACCTCTCAAATCACAAGTGTCTGGGGTTCTCTCTCTCTGTGGTCTGTTTTTGTATGCGTATATTTAATAAAACAAACAAGATGTTCTTTATGGACCTGTATTCAGCCATCAGATTTTGATGTTGTTTCACTGTAATTATTATTAAAGGTTGTTAAACAACATGTAGTTAAAGGAATATAAAAGTGCAATTGCAGGGTTGTTATATTGGTATCCCACTATTAACACAGGAGTAATCCTGCGGTTTATTAAGCTCTTATCTTTGACCACCCTGCCCCCTTTTTCTATTTTAGTGTGTAAATATATATTATAACAATATTAATGTGAGGTAAATGGTTTCACGTATTGCTCAGTCACTGTAGAGTACTATGTGCTTGCTATAGCCCACCCTGCACATGCATATGCACTCTACCCTGTAGACCCGGAACACTTTAGTGCCTTGCATCCTCACTAATGACAAGTTCCATATCCATCTAGTCCTGTAGTAGTAATGTAGCTGTGACTGTACTGCAGAAAACCAGTCATCAAACCTACACAACACGAGAAACAGAACAGGTGGCTTCATGACTGCCACACGGCCAAGTCTAGAGGATAACAGCTCTCTGGAAAATCAGACGCAACACACAGGACTGCAGAATAAAGAGCACACTGAGTAATTTGGAAACTGTTTTTTTTTTTTTTTCTTTTCCCTCTACAATTACATATGTGTTGGTTGTTTATCAGCTGTGTATTTATAGTTTGGCTTACACATGGTTTGGCTAACATTTGTCTTTTTGTGGAGTTATATCACTATAGCATTTCATAGCAGCACTTGTTTGGGCAGAGAATGAGCTGGAAAAAAGACCCAACAGTTGTCATGCCTGATGCTGGCACAAGTTTTCTCGCCACCTCACACACGAGTGCCATTCTCTCATTGCGACCCTTTCACCTACTCATAGATTGGATGAATATTTAAACTTCTCTAGAGAAAAAATAAGTTACTGCAATGCAGAATATGCAATGTTTAAAGTTTTATAGGGACTGAGGGGTAATGGAAACATTTGCATGCTGATGAGGGTTGTTACAGACTTAAATGTTTTTGATATTGGAATATAGAGATCTGTTTTTTTCTTTATCATTTTTTTTTATTCTTTGCCTTTCTGTGAGTCCTCACAAAGTGCCGATGATTTGTTGAATTGCCACTCACCACTGTCACAGGCACAACTTATTTCAGTATCTGTATCAGCATATGTATCCTGCATGCTAGCTTCACTGGTTTTTAATCTTACGACAACCAACTCACAACTGACCACTGTACAGCACAAGCTCACAACGAAGCTAATATTTATGTGCTATTATGCTATTGTTCAGTACTATCAATATCTCGCTGCAATACTTTCATGAGGCTACTAACGCAGTAATATCCTGTTGTACTCTTATTTCTGATCCCTCTTTACTGACTTCCTGTGACTCAGTGTTCTCTGGTTTTGTGTATGTTTTTCACATTGTACAAAATGTAAAAATAAAAATAAAATCAATTTGGGCATTTGTGCTTATTGGTGTATTCTTAAATTGGTATATTACAACCAATTTGCTACAATGTAGCAAACAACCACTGTGAAACCACTATTATTCTGTAGTGTGAACTGGGATGTTTTTCCTTACATTTCCTTGTACTACAGAGCAGTATTCAGGATTTACTTTTTGTCTCATTTTTATAATTTGCTTACACTGCTTTAGTTTCTGACACTGAACCGGTCCACCAAAGACAAGTGAAGAAGTGACAGACAGACAAAGACTTAAACGGCTTTATTTTTTTTAACAGACATGTCAGAATTTTTACAAACAGTTGACATGTTGCAGCAAAACATTGCAATATAAATTCATTGAGGTATACATTGGAATAAATTAAAAAAACAATGGTAAAATAAAGGCTAGACTCTCAAAATGGTTTTAAGGCAGCATTGAAACAACGTCAGATTTTCATGGGTTCAGTTTCCGTTTCTTCATATAGTGCCCTTGCCTGTGTGGACTTGAGGCCTCACCTGCCAAAAATGTGAAAGAAAACAAGTTTAAGAAAATGAAATTCTGCCAACACAAGACAGACAGACACACATACACACTTAATAAACAATGCATCGTCACCTGGCCTGGTCGGATGTTGATACTGATAATGAGGTTTGTACTGAGGGTGGCTGCCCTGTCCTTGGATGTACGACGATGCTTCATCTTGAGGTCTGGCTGGAGGCCTCAGTGGGTGGGACGGGCCCCTCTGAGGAGTCTTACTGCGCGTCTGCATATGGTGATTCCCGGGTGTGCTGGGCCTGGGGCCTCTGGGTGGCTGCTCTCCAGCCAAGACATTCAACTCCTCAATCCCATCCAGGGTGAAATCCCACAGCTCAGGATCATCTGGAGAGGAAATTGAGCAAATACTGTGAGTGTGGCTGGCTGCTGAAAGAGAGGCAGGTTTTACTATCATGTGGCCAAAGTATCTTGAGCCCTCTGGTGGCGGTTTAGAGAACCTGCTAAATATTTCTCCCTGTTGCACGGCTCTCTGTGTCCAGTTGGGGTGCTGTGGCCAAGCCGGGATTCAGCTACCTTGCCAGGGGGGCTTACATGACCTGGGGAAAGACAGACATCATTATAAAAATAGCAACAGCAGAAGAAAACACATTTATATCCTCTAGGTTCAAAGTAGAAAAATCCCTGAACAGCACAGAGACAGTTTTTATTAAACATTTTCACCTGATTACTTGTCTGTTACCTCCACTGGATGTTTGTCCAGCTGCAACCTCTACGTCTTCAGATTTGGGTTTTCCCTGCTGCAGCTTCTTAGCTTCCATCTCTTCCCTGAACTTCTGCTGGAGCTGCTGCTGTCTGAGCTTCCTCAGCTGTTTGGGGTCTGTGTGCACTTCAGATGGGACGCCATCCAACGAGTCCCGTGCAGGCCTTTGGAGACCCAGCAGAGAGGTCAAATCACTATTAACTGTGCAGCACAATTTCATGCAAATGTATTTCAAATTGCTTACTAAGATAAATGTAATAAAGTGATAAACTATCTGTAAAAATAAACCACAAGAGCACAAATATTGAAAATAGATTCAAGTAATGGACAAACAATCAGGATAAAGTGTACTTGCAAAAGCTAAATTTAAAAAAGAGCAAATGGAGGAAGGAGATTGGATACGATGTCAGAATGACAAAGAGTTGGAGTCAGTGTGACCATGAGGCTCAGAGCTGCTCCACTACAGCTGTCCTGTTTACCTGGGACAGACGTTTTCGTTCTTCCTGTCTCCTGTCTCAGCTGCTGAATGTACAGGTGCAGGGCCCACACTAGATGGGTGACAGAAGGGTGTTCTGGATTCGGTCCCACTCCCATGACCTTCTGAGCCGCTCTGGTTCTGGATGAGGACTTTGGGCTCCAGGGGGACCCTTGCTGCAGATCTGTCTACAGAGCCAGACTTTGCATCCTGGGCCAGGCTGGAGAAGCGCGCTTTCTCCACTACAGGCTCAGAGTCAGAGCGCTTCACCTGGGCTGGGTCTAGAGGAGGTAAAGGCTGTGTGTGAAAGAGAGGGGAGGACAATCAGCATCCACAACGAGGAGACTTCTTAACTCGGAAAAAAATATGTTTCTAAACACCACTAAATAATGTAACAACCAGGAGATATTTGACCTGTTTGGGGATCTTGTTGATGGCTATGAGGTATTCTTTATTCAGGATGCAGTTTCCAAGGGCATTTCCAAAGCATCTGAATGGAACCAAGAGGCAAAAACATCAGCACAGCCTTTTCCTCAGTCTGCTTATAACAGAACATATTACATAAATTGTATGTTCTAATGATTTTCCATTTACAAACAAGAATGCAAGGGCTCATCTACATCATCATGTTGTAGATCGTGCTAACACAGTCACAAAAACATTCATTCTTGGGGTTTGTGTGTTTTTCTCTGCATTTGTCTAAACTATTTAAAAAATCATATTCCAGTACTTCAGTGCTCTCTTCATCCCATCAGTAACAGCTTCCTTCCTCGCCTTTTCCAGCGACAAAGCTTTGGACTTCAGTCCCTCGCTCACTCCATAGCCCACATCCTCATGGAACGAGCCATCCTGGGGGCAAACACACTCGTTTTACACACATTACTTGTGATAAACATGTAGATCAGAAGGCAACCAGAGGCTGCAGCATGACATTTTGAGTGAAATACTGACAAATAATCATACTGCAATTATTTTGCTTAACGCTATGATCCATCTTGTTAAAAATAGGGTGCTGGAATCACAGTCTAGACTGCACTTGGCAACAAAAAACAGATTTAAACTGAATTTCAAAGCCAATGATAATGTATTCTGATTTTCTTAAATAAAAAAAAAGTATTGTTTTGCACATTCGTAGATGATTGTTCATCTAACCTTTAGTTGCACTTTGACAAATGCACTGACTCCGACATAAAACTTCCCATTGATGAGGTCCACAAAGTCTGTAAAGCCAAAACACAGGGCCTGTTAGTCTGGTTGAATCACAGTGCTTTGATATCAACATAAGATTTGCATCCATGACACGAAGCTTCATGATTCCTACCGACGTTCTGCTGGGAAATGGAATGAGACCATCCGTTGTATCCAAACATCTCATTGGCCAAACTGATCACACGATGCCCTTCGATATAACACACCTGCAATTGAAATATTAATATGAGAGAAAGAGAAAGAAATAGACTGTGTCCAAATGCTTTTGATA
Organism: Holocentrus rufus; assembly: GCA_900302615.1. Lineage (NCBI taxonomy): Eukaryota > Metazoa > Chordata > Actinopteri > Holocentriformes > Holocentridae > Holocentrus > Holocentrus rufus. The sequence goes on from OMLF01032382.1 coordinate 68,488, forward strand.
AAATTACAATTTTTCAAGTTACAAGGACTGGCTGGAATCAGGTTTTCATTTTATGCTCACTTGAGGTGGAAAAGTTGTCCGTTGATAAATAAATTGTACAATAGTGGACTGACGTAGCTGTTTTACATTTTGGAATCCTGTTTGTTGCTTCAACCAAGCTGATGCACACATCGAGCTTGCATCTCTGCAACACTGCAAAATATCACTTAAAAATTTGCTTCACAGTTGGACGGAAACATACACAGAATGCCTGGGAGAGAGAAACGGAGAAAGACAGACAGACTTGCCTTCTGTCCGCCTCCTGCCATCCTGGAGCTGATGTACTCTGGTCCCAGTTTCTGTCGCAGAGCATTCTGAACCGCCTGGTACTCCTCGGCAGTGAATTTGTGCTGTAAAAAGAGTCCAGTTAGGAGAGGCATCTATCTTACTGCACAAATACTGCAGCATTGTAACTTTAATGCCTCGATGGATGCTGATGAAAAGTGACTCAATCCTGGAAGTATAACTCATGTTTCATTGATCCCTGAAAGAGTCATTTGTATTTGTACAGGAGGAACTGTAATTTGTAATTCAAGCAACTGTATTTGATACAAAGCAACCTGGGAGTGCTTAGATCTCTAAACTCTTTGAGTGAAGCTGGAGGTTTAATTTTATCTGTGTCACTGACATAATGTAGTTTAGAAGGATAAAGTTGCAAAACTAGTGTTAAATCAAAGGACTTGAATCCCCAGTTGATTCATTCATTCTTTCTATCCAATGTCATTTTTCAAGACTGTGTGGGGTTGGGAGCTATCCCAGCATGCACTGGTTGGAAGACAGGGAGACACCCTTGCAGGTTGCCAGTGCATCACAGATAAATAAGCACTCACATTTATAGCTCTGGGCAATTTAGTATCTCCAATCCCCCTCATTTTGCATGTCTTTGAAATGGAGGAGGAAACATGGGGAAAACCTGCAAACTCCAAACAAAAGGGGCCGGGGACCAGACCCAAGTCTTTCTTGCTGTCCAGAAGCACTGATAACAGTTTTTCTGCAAGTAATGGACCAAATTGTTAGAGGAGGTGGAATCGTGGTCTACTGATAAACACAAGATTTTCGTCTTTAAATGACCATCTGGAAGACGCACACATGGTGGGGAAAGGAGCAGCTGTGCATTCCCGCACTGATTACTCTGCACACCTGAACCTCATTTTTCTTTGATGAGCGCATGACAATCCACCAACCTGTCCAAAGCACTTGGGTGCCGGGAGACTCGTCTCCTCGTTGTCACTGAGCATGATTGCGCAACTCTTCCTCAGTGGCGAAGCTAAATTCAGAAAGATGCAGCAGTTCATGTCCGTGGTTGTCACAATATCAGTGAATGCAAATATGTTTCAAGCTGCTGTAATTTGTCACAATTCCTACTCTCTTGAACCACTCAAAAAGGTAGCTTCTTGTTAATCTACAAAAATGACTGCAAAGAAATTTTAACACCATAAACAATTAGTCTACACCAGCGTTTCAATAACATTTAGCCTAACGCTAACAGCTTCCAGCGGTTAACGGTGTTATAACTTATATTTATGCACAAATCAACATTTAGTTGCATAAACTCACCGACTGAAATGCCCTGAGAGTGTGTTTTAGGTGTTACACTTAGCTAACTGGAGCAGTTTGCTAAGAAAAGTAAAAACTGAACTTCCCGCTTAGCATGTTACGTCACCGACAACCAAGTGGGTGGAGTCCATGCTGCCTTCACGTACTCTCGGAAAATAACAAACAGTAGCGTTTTCTTTATCTTCTAATAATATTGCACATGCCTTTTCCTATGAATAATTTTGATAATTTTAGCCATAATGTTTTAATAATGTGAGGTAGGCTTACCATCAGATTGTATAATATACTGCATGGGCCTGTATGTCACCAGTCAATCTGATTACAGTTATATACAATTTGAAACAGTTTTTTTATTCCTGATTTCCTCGTGAAACTTTACACTACCCACCAATCAGAGAGGTGGCTGTTACCACAGAAACAACTGACGCTTCAAAGCTACTTATGATTGAAAACAAGACACTATTAGGCATGGCCGCATCTCGACTACTGTGTTTATCCAATAAGGCATCTACACTTATTTTGTGTAAGATGGGTAAATGGAGAAAGATACTCATGCAACACCTTTTTTGGCATTTTCAAAAGTGGACTCTGAAAATAATCTCTCTCTCTCTCTCTCTCTCTCTCTCTCTCTCTCTCTGTTTAATAATTCCTGTTCCTTTTTTTAACAGTTGCCTGACATATGAAAACAATGACAACACAAAACAAGTGATTCCCTTTTCTTACAGCCAAGTCTTTGACTCAAAGTGCTTATCTATTGGTATATGAACTGTCACATTATCTGGATTACTACATATTTGAAAATTATATTCAGTGATTTGGTGCTGGGTATAGGTGCTTTAGTGACCCTGTAGTGCTGTTTTCTTAGTGCTCAGGAATACTTGACAAAATCTCATTTTCTGAGTAGTCTGTATCTATGCCACGTTATATCATACTTTGCCTACTTGCTCACCATTGAAAAAGAAGTTGAATACACGGTAGGTCTATCATTCTCCGTGCCAGTGAGTGTGCTGAGCAGATTCAGTTATTTACATTATGGCCCGCTGAAATAAGGGATTATCTGCAAAATGCCCTCTCCGTCGACAGATGGTAAGACACCCACTGTGTTGCAAACTAGGCTGATTGGGGTCAGTGCTGGTTGTTGGGCGTCTATAAATGTTATTCATATAGATATACTAAAGGAGCACGAGCATCCACAGGTAATTTAATTTTATTGGCGCAGGTAGGCTATTCTTTTATAAAAATAAATGATGTGCCAATAACTAGACCTCCGAAGCCTCACTTTATTTATTTGTTTGTTTATTACACCCTCAGAAATTCACGATAGGACTTTATTTATTTATTACAACTCAGGAATTCTCTATAGTACTTATTTATTTATTTATTGTAGCATATTTATTACACCTCGGAAATTCACTGTAGGACCACCCCCTTTCTTTTCCTAAGCATATAGACCACCACGTTCTTGCACTAAACCACAATGCGCGTACATTGTGCGCACCCCCACCACCCTAACGATCATCGGCGCCCTCGTGCACGCCGCTTCGCATCTCGTCAAAACAACGCGGGGGCGCGCGAGCGGCGGTGCATGCCTCATGAATGACTCTCTCCCTCACCGCAGGTCGCCGGAGCTGGAGCCCTTCTCCGCACCCTGATGCGTGTCTGGGCGGACGGGCCGACCTGCAGAGGGGACACCGTGGCGGAGCGTGCTGCCGATGCGCCCGGAGGACACACACTCACCACCCGCACATGATCACTTCACCCCATCAGGAGCAACACGACAGGATATAAGGAACAGTGAGTACACTCCAGTGGGCGGGCAGAGGCGTATGACATATGACAACTTTGTGGCCATTATGCTGCACATTTGAAGCTATCTGCGGACTTTATTGTGCATCCTTGCCAGTCTGTGTGTGTCCATAAGGAGAATAGTCGCATTGTTGGCGCAGGTACTTTGCCTTGTAGTGCACACAGGTAGAAAAAAAAACCTCCACGTACGCACGATTGGTTGTACATTCTCCCCCCTGTAGGATTAACGTGGACTGTTCTCTCTGCTTGATTTGTATCTTATGGAAAACAAACATGATGGGGCAGCACACTGAAGTATCGATGTAGCCCCCCTCCCCTCTCGAAAGCAATACAATCAGACCAGTGGAAATAATAAAAAGTGCCTTCGTGTGAATGAGTATTGATCCGACTGGGGCTCGTCTTGTTTAGAAAGAGAGAGAGAGAGAAAAAAGACGAACAAAAGCAGAATGCCCAGACTGGCGTGGCATGGCATGTCGGGTAGACAGCGTGTACTCTCTCTCTCTCTCTCTCTCTCTCTCTCTCTCCCTTCTCTTCTCCTGGACGGATCATAATGGGGGCCTCGTTGTCGCCATGGCTACCTCACATATAGCCGGGCTTAATTGGAGCTCCTTAACGAAGTTTTCTAACAAGAGCCGAGAAGA
>OMLF01032391.1:2889-13852 GCA_900302615.1 Holocentrus rufus
TTCCCTGCATCAACACACACACACACACGTACACACACACACACACACACACACACACACACACACACACACATATTTATGTTTGAATCTGTTTCCATGCACCCCCCCTTTTTTAAATCCTATGGTGTTGAGAGATTCGCTCTGATGTGCAGTTTGTGGAATGGGAAGTTTAGAAAAGTAATGTTGGATGTCTGTGCATGCCTTTTGTGCATATTGACTTAAGAAGGTAACGTTATCATGAGTTAAAATCATATCATATTACAAAGAAATAAATGTTATGCTATGATAAATGTGTTCATATTTCTGCAGCAGCATGATAAGAGAATCTCTGTACATTATTTGCACCGTTGATGAATCATAACCATCTCAAGACATAATACAAAACAAGGACTGAAAAGACATTAAAATACTGCTTCTCTGAACTGAAGTGTCAGAGAAGGTTTCCTAAAACCTGTGTGTCTGACCTGTCTGACCTCTCTACGCCATAAATCTGTTGAGCTGTCTTAGTATGTCATGAGGAGTTAAAATCTGCGATTCGTCCATGTGCTCTATTCAGTTGAGAGAGAGTTTAAAATTACAAAAACTGCAATTTATACATGATGAAAACACAGTATAATAAATATAGCCGAGAAACAGAAAATTGAGCAAGACGGTGAATACTAGCAAAATAAATAAATAAATGAATGAATAAAAAGAAGAAGCATTTAGCAATACTTCTTGCATTTTCTTAAACAATTAAAACACAAATGAAGGAAGAAAATAAAAATGTTTCCTGCTAAGACAACTGCTAAGAACAACTGTGACATGCTTTTTCTTACACTATTTTTGTATGAATTTCTGTAATTGGAGCTCTTTGCTTATCCTTTCATACAGAACTGTGTACAATCTTGCTGAACATCCTGCATTAATATTTTTTATCAGACTTTTTATTTATACCTCAATCTTAGAAATTTGGTTTGGACAGCAACTTGTGTTTGTTTATGAAATCAGCATGAAATGAAGTGTTCCTTTCACCAATTTGGAGACAAGGGTGGGAGGCAGAAGTGGGTGGAGGTGCTTTGGAGGGATGGGGAGTTGTAGCAAAGGGAGTGCGATTGAATCGGCAAGTTTTCCATCAAGCATTAACTGCTGGAGGCCAACTGCTCTGCCACTCCCCTCTAGTCATCCAGATCCAGTAAACCCAAGAGCTTTTCTCTCCTTTGCTGCTGAGGAGAAAAGAGGAGAAGAAACACCTCAGTCTCTCTTTTCTAAATCATGTTGCTGTTTTAACCCAACAGGACAAACACTCCCATTCTGATCCACAGCTGGTATCAGGATGAATTTTATTTTCCCCAGGATTGTCATTCTGAATTACCTGTGATTTTGCTGTTGTATCTTCACGATCACCACCACCACCACCATCATCATCATCATCATCATCATCATCATCGTTGACATCATCATCATTATCAGTAGAACTATCAGCTGTCTTCAAGTAATTGTCAAGGTAAGTTATCTGATGACTCTCATTCACTCTCTCACTCTTTCTCTCTCTCTCTCTTTCTCTCTCTCTCTCTCTCTCTCTTGTTGTGTCAAGGTTATACTTTTCCAGTTCTACTGTTACACTTTTCCAGTCCAATTTCTAAATTTAGACTTTTATTTTCTCTTAAGAAAGACAAGATCTAATGTAATCAGACAGTATTATTCAGTTTCTTTGTCCTTTGACTCAGTGTCGAGAGGATTTAAACCAGTGTATTACACTAGTGTGCTTTGTTTTAGCGAGTTTAGGATTTATTTCTTAATACTACTATACAGTACCACTCCAGTAATGCTCAGCTTTGTAAAAATCCCTTTCACTGCACTAATAAGATGATCAAAAAGAAAGTGTAGTTGGTGGGACGTTCTATTACATGACTCTTGAAACAGACATTTAAAAGTAAAAAAAAACTCTCATGATGAGAGGTATACACAGAAATACCTGACATGTACTGTATATTCCCTCTATTACAATGCAGTATATTGTAGTTGCTGTCATTGCCTACTCTGTGCATAAATTTCATAATCTTAATACAGCTGTAGACAAGTTAATCTATCTCAAAAGGAATCATTTTCTCTGGTGAAACATGTTAGAAACACTGGGCAAGGACATATGTGAGGTGACAAAGAAAGTGGCACTTGGGAATGGTGCATGTGACTGGTGTATCATTCAGGAGCTTAAAGATTGTGTGTGTGTGTGTGTTTGTGTGTGTGTATAAGACCCAAGTATAAACACATAATGATTAATTTCAACCATTTTTGCCATGTACCGATGCACTACTGCATTGAAAATATTTCTTTTATGAGTTTTTTTATTCAGATTGGATATTGTAACTATATTTAATAGCTAAATTTTTAAACATACAATGAATATAACAAGAAGACTCTGGATCAGTGATTTTACCCCATGCTCCTACATTCTTGCTCTGTGCCTCTTGACAGGACTGCAGTCCTATTACTCATGTGAGTATTATAGCAGTGAGCCGAAAAGGTCACACGTGAGTTACCCTGTAGCCTCACATGTGAGCATTAATCCATCTTCATGTAGCCTTAGTATGGACAAGGCCCACATGTTTCAATACATACCACAGCTGATTTCACCCAGTGACCTCATGTGACGGTTTAGGAATCAGCTGTTTTGTAGCAGGTGGATAGCGCCACAATTACCTACCAAAGGAGACTGTCATGTGACATTAAAGTGAGAAGAGAGGTTTCCTTTTGTTAAAGACAATGACTCATTTCATTTTTTTTTCAAGTTAGTGTTGTAAAACCAAGTGACTTGTGTTCCCATATCACTGCATATAAGGTTGTAGCGTATTACTGAATTGTACAGGTGCTGTCAGATGGTGAGAAAATAGGCATGTGAGATAGGCAGCAGGATTGTATGTGCTGTATGTGGGGTGTATAAGAACTTTTGCTATGAATCAACTGATACAGAAGAAAAAATAAAATAAAATCAGTGCCATCTAGTTACTGTTAAAAAGTTAATTTTACACAGCTGCTGAGGTTTGGCAACGGTTCGGTTAGCCAATCACATTCGGTTAGCAAAATGACTTGAAGTCTATGGGAGTCAGCTAGTCTAGCTCTGTCTAAGTGAAGAAATAAATCTTACAGCAACTCTGAAGCTGCCTTATTTGCACAGTGTATCCTGTGCAAATAACCCTAACCCAACCCTAATCCTAACCCTAACCCTAACAACAAAAACAAAAAACAAGAGTTGTTTTCAGAGAAGTTAGTTGAAGTTAGATGGTAGGAACTATAACAGATGCACACATATGTCCAGCGGTTATAGATCCCACCATCTATAGTTCCTTCTGTCTAACTTCTTCTAAGATGTGTATTTCAAACACACGATACACTGAGTAAATAAGACAGGTTTGGAATTGTCTAAGGTTTATTATTTTCACTTTAACGGAGATAGACTAGCTGACTCCCATAGACTTCAAGTCTTTATGCTAATCGAACACGAAATGCTAAACATCGGAGCCAAGATGGTATCGAACATCTTGTATCACTCTGAGTAAGTCGGCAAAAGGGGATACTGCCCAAAACGTTGGAGTATTCCTTAAAGGTCATATACAAATAATTTTTAAAACTAATAATACACCACAACAATTAATGTAAACTACAATTCACTGCTGTTGTATGTCTTGACTGGCTCAGCTGCAACTTTAAACAGTACATTTTCTATATCAAAATGTCTGATATCTAACAAAAACACTGGTTTCATACCCCCTCAAGCTGTCTCACCATGTATTTGGAGAACAAGAGCAACCTGGAAATGGAAATGTCGCAGGCCTCCAGCCAAGGCCACCAGGGCAGGAGCAGTCTGAGGGCACCAGAGGCCGTAGCAGGGAATTTTGGAGAACTGCGCCTTCTGCAGGGGATCTCAGAGAGGAGAGAGACCCAGAAGCTGCAGCAGTCCGCTGTCCTGCCCTCAGGACAGTGTGTCATCCATGCTGAGGGCTTTGTACCTGTTCATCAAGAAGACAGGTATGGAATCTCAAAGTGTTTTTACGATTTGTTCAACACAAAAGTGCTGTATAATGTGAAAATGTTATGGCAAACTGGGCAAAGCACCAAAAAAATTGACTATTTGTCTGCACAAACAGTAGAGCTAATATTACATTAATGATTGTTGAAGTGATATACCATAAGTTCCCTGTGGGGGTGTTTTCTGCTAAAAAAATGAATAAATTATCACCGATTATCGCTTCTCACTGTCAGAGGTAAAAGCACAACAACAGTTGATTGTACCATCAATATAGGCTAAATGGCATTTCTGTGAGTGTGTATGGTATATGTGTGTGTGTGTCTGTGAGTGTGTGAGTGGTGAGGGGTTAATCTCAAGACTGTGGTTGTGACGTCATTGGGATTAAGCAAGAATTTTTTTACCTCATGGTCTCAGTCTTGTTGTCACTTGTAGGTTAGGACAACTAGTTAATTTCACATGACTCACTCACTCGCATAGCATCCAGTTAGGAACCGATGTAAAGGATTAAGAGGTCAGTAATGTATTTGGGCCCTAGAGGTTTGATCATAAAATCAATTCTAAAACTAAAAGGCAACCAGTGCAGAGAAGTTAGAATGGGGGCAATGTGGTTTTCTCTCTTGGCAAAAGTCAACAGCTTCACAGCTGCATTTTGAATTTGAAGAGTGCACTCAGTACAATGCAGATCTCTGCCAGGCGTGTGTGGGGACACGATGTCTATATAAAGCATACAGTCTATGATATAAAGTAGATAATTGTTATTGCTTTGTGCCAAAAGTGGTTGTAGAGAGGATGAGAAGGGTTTTCCATGATGGCTTTGATCTTGTCCCTTGGCTAAAGACCTGAGAAGATTGGGCAAATTAGTCGGTTGACTTATGAAACAGCAACAGCTGTTTTTTACAGTTGTTGTTGTTGTTTTTTTTACACTTTTACACTTTATTTAACACAATTTTTACGGTCATGAAGCATCAGGCTATTTAACCTATTTTAATGCATAATCTCCTGGTGGAGATGCAAAAGGGATTTATGACTTAGGCCAGTGTAAAGAGACTTGCAATAGTCTAATTGTTGTAAGATTAAAACATGGATACCGTTTTCAAGATAAATAAAAGATAAAATGGTCTATACTTTTGAAAAGTTCCTTCAGGTGGAGGAAACATAACTGAACAACTCTCTTTACTCTCTTTTTATATTTACGTCATTCAGACATAGCACCCATATTCTTAGCAACATGTTTGACATTAAGAAAAGTTGCCAAGGTTTTTCTGAATATGACAAAGTTTGGTGGGACAAATAGAGTGCTTTCTTACTTGTTCTCATTTAACATGGGGAAAAACTGGTGACATCTACAATTTAATGAGTGATGAGTGATAGGCAGCAAGATAAGGTAAATCAGTTGGACCACTAGCTTTCAGGGTTAAGTAGAGCTTTGCATCATCTGCATAGCGATCAAACAAAAACACTGTGCTTGCAGATTTATTGACCAAGTGGAAGCATGTTGAGAGAAAAAAAATGGACCTACAATAGACCCTGGGGGAACACCACATGTAAGGTTGGCTATAGACAATTAGGCATGTCCCAGAAAAACAGAGAACATTCTACCAGTAAGGTAGGATCAGAGCCAATTTATGTCTGTATCATTTACATTCATCAAATTTGTCAAGTAATCCAGTAAGATGGCATAGTCAATCTTGCTGTATCAAAGGCAGCACTGTCTGAAACCTAGAATGTCAAAAATTTGTTTATTACTAAAAAATGAAAGTTCAAGACTAGATTCCACTCAGCTAAGTTCCAAACTTCCCTGTCTTTCTAAGAACAGCCCAACAGTGCCTTTTTTCATACTTTGCTCTCTCTGTAATCACAAAAATGTAATTTAAGATGTAAAAGTCCAAACTTCTCAATTTCAATATTGTTATTTATTTAGAACATTTTGTTGTAACATATCACACAAAATAAAACCCTGCCCTATCTTCCTCTCAATTCTCAAACTCCAGCCTATCACAGTCACCAGGGCAGAGCGTAAGAATGCTGTTGTGTGTGTCTCTGAGAGTAGTTTGCATTTTGGATCACAAATATGCCTCAAGTTTGAAAAAGTGTAAGCACATTTGCAACCATTTTTGGCTTTTGGCTGCTGTCTGATATGTTGACATTAGACCTTTTAGAATGTTGAGAGAAATTTGAAGTCTATCAGCATTCCATTTTCTGTCAGTTCTCTTGCACACTTTTTTAATGCATTGCATGAGCTTATTAAAACAAGGTAGGGCACTGTGTTTTATTATTTTATTTTTAAGCAACAGCTTTGAAAATAGGCAATTTTAAGATAATGTATCAAATTATCTGTGTTACTGAGATGCTAATTGGCATATGCAACACTGTGGATGGACCCGACCCAATCATGAGACTTACTTTTTAACACACGTGGGGCCAAAGCTGCTGGGTGCCTGGTTTTTGGTGGTAAGTGATGTCACCACTCATAGAGTACAACAGGTGGTGACATCACCCATCACCTTACTTCTCACCATTAGAGGTCAGGCTTGAGACAGATTTGGGTTTGGGTTTAGTTACTCTTTAAAACACTTTTGTAAAGTGCAAGCTTCCCGCCCAGTAACTTCTAGAAAACAGCATCAGTCTTGACAAGGAAAAAAGTGGACCAACAACATTTGTAGACTTTGTAAATCTCTTCATAGTTGTATAAGAGTATTGAAAGGGATTAATGTGGCAGGTTTCTCCAATGTAATCTACTCCTTTATCCAAAATCCTTGCCACATCCAGCAGTGCATTGAATCAAACCACCCAACTGTCCCCTCTCTGTAGTATTTTTGGTAATGCCAGCCAGACATGTAGAGATCAACCAGACAAGCAGTGTATTATGTATCACTGAAGAAAATCTCTTTTAAAAGAGGATGATTAAGTTAACAAAACCATCAAGAAACTGTTATGTAATGAACTATACATACTTTTTTCTTAGATACATACAGTAATAGAAGAATACACCATTTAAAAACATTTTAAACAAAACAAAACAAAACAGCAGTTGATGGGTTGAGGCATTGCTCTTGCTGTGTTTAAGCTTCCGCCCCTTTGACAGCCAGAGGGTAAAAGCCCTTCAAGATTATGGGATTAGCTGAGGGAGCTTTTTAATTGGCCATTTCACAAAGATTTCCATCTCACATAGTTTTGTCTTGGTGGGTTGGTATTCCATTACATAACTCTTCTCATGACATATTTACCATTATCAAGATAATTGCTGAAATGGTACAGTACTTGATAGAACAGTAAACGGTCTACTGGCTGTTTCTGGGATGAGTACGGCCAGTGAAAAATAACTGGCCCCGTGGCTAAGGACATTGTTAGCTCTGCTATGTCTGTACTTCTCACATCAAAAATTCTTAACTGCAGCATCTTTTAAGTGTGTGTGTGTGTGTGTGTGTGTGTGTGTGTGTGTGTGTGTTTGTGTGCATCTAAGCAAGAAACAAAGAGACAGAGATAGGGAGAGCATGCATGTGTGAATGTGAGTCTTGGATGAGACCCAGCTGTGACGTTCCTGGGGGAGACGGCCTGCAGGAGCCCTCCAGGACACAGTGCAGCAGCAGATTGACAAAAAGATACTTTAATGATCTCCTCGGGTGTCAAGTCACCAGCTGCTCTCCCTCCTCCCTACCACCTATGGGTTACAAAGGGCTGGCAATCTCTTCCATGCACTGACTGACAGCTATGGCTTATGTCATGACCTAGCTCAAAGTCATAGCATAAAGTAGACCAACGCACCAAGCAATTAAAGAGTAGCTAAACCCCTATGGGTGGTGATGTCACCATCCATATAGTACAACAGGTGGTGATATCACCTGCTACCAAAGACCAGGCTCACTGCTTTTCACCATTAGCGGTCAGGCTTCATAGGGATTTGTGTTTGGGGTTTAGTAACTCCTTAAAGTTAACCAAAAATTATTAAGAAACTCATGACTACAAATAAGGTGTGAATGATCCGTCAGTGAAATCTGTGTGAGTGCAGGGTGTTGCATGTGAAGTAGAGAGTGTGGTGTGTGATGGATGGAAAAAAGACTAACAAAGCAAACTCAAATGCCTGGAGAGATACTGGAAGATGACGTGGAGAGAACACTGAAGAGAGGGAGAGACATGTGGACTTGTTTGAAGCCGAAGCCTCAAATGAGCAGGGAGAGAGCAAGCTTAGAGTCCTCAGGGCCTATAAGACCTTCTCCCAAATGGTCCCAATGGGCAGCTAGTCACTGGAGGTTCTGCGAATAGAAATAGAGCACATAGACCAGATCATAATAGCATAGCTGATCAAAGGCTGTTCTGTGACACTTGTCAACTTTCTGAATTGGCCTCCCAGTTCATACAAACCCACTCTTATTAACTTTTTGATATGTATGGTTTCCATTTTAACTCATTGTTTTCTTTCGCATTGCTTTTTTGTTTCCAGACACAGTTTCAGTGTGGTTAACTTTCTCAAAGGGAAAACGAACAAGGCCAACCTTTCAGAGAGGTCACCTCTGTTGAGGTTCTCTCAGGATGACAGGTCAGTCATCCCTCACCTTTGTCCTGGTACAGCAGGAAACTTGTCAGAGCAGTTCTACATTATCAGATTGTCTCTACTGAAGCAGTTGTTCATACAGCTGAATCTCACCCAGCCCATCCAGTATCTAGTAGCTGTGACGTCATTTTTTTTCAGATAAAGGGGATTATATTTTCTGCCTTCATCTCAGTCATGTAATATGAAATAGAATTACATGATGCCAGTGTGACTTGATGAGATGGCTCAACTTATAACATCACAGTGCAGCCCCTCTTACATTGATTCAATTCATTGTGGTATACAACTTGTGTAATGAAATTGTGATTATAGCATCATGATGGTCTGCTTTTTGGGACATGTTTTTTATGATCAGTATTAGGAACATTTTATCATTACAGAACTTATTACTATCCCTGACAGTAGAATTTTTTTGCATGTGGTTATGCCAGAGTTTTTACAGTGACTTTTCTTTTCAGTGCAACTTATATGACCTTGCATGATCCCAACTTTATGGGAAGGGATGAGCCGTGGGACAGCAGCTCCTTGGATCTGGAGAGGAGGTATCGGCTGGGGAGTGAGGTCACCAGCCTGTCCCTGTCCCGCTCCAGCTCCTCTGAGAAGAGCGACCCGCTGGACAACCTCAATCGGAATTTCAAACTTAACAGTAGCATAAAGTGAGCTTCTTCTTCTCCTTCTTCTCCTTCTCTCCTTCTCCTCCTTACAGTGCCGATTGAAAACTCTGACAATGGAAAAGCAAGTGTGAAATACCTACCTGTGCTGTGCGGTATTCAAAATGTAAACAAACTTTTGCCTTTTCAGGTGCTGCTTCAAGATCTCCAAAATTGCCAGTATCTTTACCATTGTCGTTCTCTGCACTGTAAGTGGATGGATTAATTTAGATTTCCATATGACTGTGTAAATGAATATTGAATATAAATGACAGCATGCTTTTTGTGGTAAATGTCATCATACTGTGGAGATAACTGTAGACAACTGTGCCTGACTGTTTTTAACTGTTTCAATTTTAATTTTTTTTTAAATAAAAAAGATAGAACACAGTGCATCATGTTTTTTTTTTTGTTTTTTTTTACCAGTCTTTTTGGCTCATTTTTTCTCAGGGCGTAAGTAACTGTGGAGAGAACTATATGAAACAAGTGGAAAGTAATACATTTGTTGTGATTTCAGCTGTTCTTCAGCATGTATCCGGATCGAGACAACCCCTGGAGGATGCTGGCAGTCTCATCAACAGAGAGTTTCTGTATCCTTTCCTTTGCATCACTCTGATACACTACCACCTATGTTTTGCCTATTACATATTGAGCAAAGAAAGAAATAAATCTCTCCATTCTGGGCTCTCAAATACAAAAGAAATAAAATAACCTGTAAGGGTTTAACATCATTCACCTTTCAAGCGCACATTCAGTAAATCAGTATATCAGCTATTTTTTCTTGACGGTCCCACAGCAATGAACCTGACAGATTTCCGGGACAACGCTTTGTTAAAGCTACAGGTGGGAGGGCCTTTCACAGGAGGGATGGTTGACCTCGCTGATCAGGACTACATCCTCATCCAGGTAGAGCAGACTGAGGAGGCCGGACGGAGGAGGAGGGCTCAGCAGGTACGATCCTCCATATGAAACATTTTGGATTTGAGATCAGAATTGCATTTGGATGCCTTTCTTGCTCCTCCTTTTCATTCATCATTCGAATGACATTTGCCATCTGTTCTTTGTGAACAGGTGATTCATAACTGGACCATACCTCTACATGGTGAAAGAAGTGACCAGATACTACGAACAAACACATTTGAGATGCTCAGCAGGTATCCTAAATACTATATGATATATTTGCAGAATTCCTCCTTTGGGAGAATCATTTCAGCATGCACAAGGACCTGGTGTGTTTTGTTGCCCATTGGCCCTTAAATATCCAATGTCTTGTGTTGCACGTCTAATAGGGCTGTCAGCTGCATCAAAAAATCAAATTTGAATATTAGATTCCAAAAAATAAAAACATTGCATCAACATCATGCCCCTCTACTGTCCTGATGGGCCGCACGTCTTTGCAGATGAATTGGGTCATGGCCCCTTGATGTGCTGCTTGCAGTGGTGTGCTTATTGTTGATGCAAAAAAAGCAGTCAGACGTGGCTTTTTTGAAGCCAGTGCCTCGTCACTTATCTGTGCAAACTCTCCTGGGTGCTTAGTTTGTAGATGTTGTTTCAAATTACTAGTGAGTGGTTGTTCTGAATGGTATATTTTACATAACACTTCTTCTTTGATTGTATTTCTCCTTCAACTGACCAGAAACCAAAGTATGGCCAGAGGGCACTTTTTAGATTTTCTGGAGTGACGACTCTTTTCTTCACACGTGGTTCTGCCAACTTTTCATTTTTAGCACTGTGATGCTGCACGGCTGTGTG
>OMLF01032394.1:3007-45098 GCA_900302615.1 Holocentrus rufus
TGACAAAGTATAAAAAGAAAACATAAAATCAACAAAGTGCTCTACAAAGGATAAAATGAAATAACAGCAAAGCAATGCGAAGAATATAAAATGAGAGACGAATCATAAAAGAGAGGACAAACAAAATAAAAGCACTTTATGTAAAAGCAAGTCTGTAAAAATTGATTTTGAGGAGATGAATCTGGCCAACTTGATCTCCTCTGGCAGTCTGTTCAAAGTTTATGAACCCTGATGGCAAACCTCCGATCGCCTCTAAGTTTTCAGTCGAGATATTGGAGCAGTCAATAAGGATCTGCCTCAGGACCTCAGGCCAGGCTCTGGCTCATGCAGGGCCAAAAGGTCTGTGACTTGACTTGGTGCCATATTGCTCAGAGCCTTAAAAGTAAATCTTACAGTCAATTCTAAAATTAACTGGAGCCCAGTGCACTATACATTGACTAAAATAGCTGTATGACATGTTCTTTTAGCTCAGGTTAAAATCCCATCTATAATATGGTTAACAAGTTTCAGATGAAATAGAGATTTACAATTTACCTCTCAATACAGGGAGTTACAGGAGTCAATGTTAGAAGTCATAAAGACAAAAAAAAGTTCCTCCAAGTCAGTAGATGAAAGCACCGATCTAATTTAGAAATGTTTCCTAACCGATGAAAACAACACCGAGCAACTGTTTGTACTTGCTTCTCAAAATTTGAATCAGAATTATAAATGACTCCCAGATTTCTGGCAGGCAGTTTGATATCGGCTGCCAGGCCACCAAGGTTCTGTTGAATTTTAAGAGAGGCATCTCTGGGGCTAAAAATACCAACCTCAGATTTGTCCTCATTAGGTTGGAGGAAGTTCTGTTATCCAGTATTTAATATCTGAAATGCAATTTTAAAAGACTATCAAGGCTATTGATGTTATTGGGTTTTACCAGCAGATACGGGGAGTATGTAACTGGCATAGTGATTAGAGATATTTCGTCTGCTAATTACGACTACTACCATAGCTGAGTTAGGTTGAGGTGGATATGAAGCTTGCCAGTTTGAGAGATAGTAAATGAACCAGGAGAGAGAGTAAGATCCACACAAGTTTAGTATTTCAAACACGTGTACGGGTGTATTACAAATTTGGCTTCACCTACCAGACTTTTACCTCTCTGTTCACTGGGATCTAAGCCAGTCGCAGTCATTGCCATTTACAAAGGACTCCGTATAAATGATATAATGAACCCTTCCTTGAACAATAAATGAAAAAAAAAAAAAAGCCACAAAAAGTAATAATATATTTTACGGTTCAGCACACCAGTGACCTTAGGAACTAAATTCAGCTCATTTCAACTGTTTTTCCTCCGGGTTTCATAACTCCCACCTTCAAACGTCCCACCGATACAGCAACTTAACTTTAAATATAACTTGAGACCACTGTGCCCAGACCCCCCTGATAAAACAGAATTTAAAAATAAAGCCGCTTTAAGATGATTTTGTAAGTAAAGCAGCCGTCACATAACTACACAGGAATGAAAGAGAGACAAAAAAAGGTAAATGGATCTTTTAATAATGTTTGAGTCAGATGTTAAGTCCCTCTCTCCCGAACCTCTACCACTGTGACTTGAGCAATTTTTCATATGGCTGTCATTTTTCTTTTGATTTCTCCTATCTTTTCATCAGTTCAGATGAATTAAATTGGCAAGGTTGTGGAGAATCTGTCTTTTCTAGTGATTTTTGTCTTTGTCATTCACATTTCCGCCTTTGGAGCATTCAGCTGATGGCACTTCATTGACCAGGATGAGAGGGCAGATGGTGCAGGGAAAAAAAAAAAAAACACTGGGATTGCTCATAGGCCATTATAACACATAAACTACATATAAACACACACAAAGGGCCCCACAAAGCATCAGATCAATTACACACACACAGACACACGTGCTGCTTGAGAAGCAGAGGTAAGCCTGTTCCCTTTTGCTAAGATATCCCTCGATCCAATTCAATCTAGAGCTCATTGAGACCCTTGCGCTGGAGACACGGGGCCAAATCACCAAGGAAAATGAAATTAGACTGGATTTAATAGAGCTGTATCAGGCAACCAGGAAATCTATCGAGGAATCAGCCCTCCATCCATCGCTCCAAATGGAGACCGGTGATCGCCGAAGCTTTAGCCTGCAGATACAATTAACAAGAATCAAAAGGGGAAAAACTGGAAATGGAGGTGGGGATGTCAAAAACACACACACATACACATACACACACGCACAGGAAGCACACAAATGCACTTCACAAGAGGTCAGGGTAGTGTAAATCTAAAGCATGCACGCTACACACACGGACATGCACACACACAAACATGCTTACTGAATCTGGTCAAACCAGCACACAGCAAAGGTCATGAACAGACATTTTTGAGAGCGCGCCAACAGTGACACACACAGTTAAAGGATAGGCTGGGTATTTTTCAACCCAGGCTTCTTGGTAGCCTTCAAAAGCCTCAGAAACCATGAAAAAAGTCATGAAAACATTTTGAAAATGAAAAAATCACAGTACAGTCAAATACATCTTGCATCTTGCAAACGGTGCTTTCTAGCAAGTTTTATTTAGTATCATTTCTGATACACACCTGCTGCGTTCATTTAAACTTCCCGCCTTGTAAATTTCAACAACATGGTGTTCATGGTGTCAACACAGGAAAAAAATCTATTGTCTTTTCTTTGGTATTCATCATAGAGGAAAATTCAGTTTGTTCTTCCTGTGAGCATTCATTTATCCCAAGCTGACACAATAAATGCCATGTTATCTCAAGTTAGAAATTTACAAGACAGATAATCAGAGGTCCAAGTTACTATAAACGCAGCATTAACTGCAGCAGGGCTGTGTGCCTTAACATAAAATCTAAATAAAACTTGTTAAAAAGTACTGTTTGTAACAGTTTGGGGATGTGCAATTTCAAGATGTAATTCAAGTTTCTCATTTTCAAAAAGGACATTTATTATGTTTTTTTGAGGCCAAAAACAAGAGCTAGCAAGAAGCTTCAGCAGATTGGTAAGCATCATCACTAAACTAGTGATGTATCTATGTACAGTTGTAAATGACGGGTATCAGCATTTTAATACAGCCTAGGTTGAAAAATACCAAACCTATCCTTTAAATGTGACACAGTGCAGTACCCTCAACAGGCCTGTACACTGCTGATTAAATCTGCGCCTTTGTGAATATAACCAGCAACAGCAGCCACAGCATTTGCACTGTGACACACACACACACACACACACAAACAAAATGCAGGAATTCACCACAGCCCTGGCATATGTCATTGCACACACTTGCAGGCACACAAAGGCACTTACACAAACACACAACACACACACACACAGGTCCCACCTCCTTATGCATTCATGCCACGTATGGACAGATCGATTCCTAACCCGGGGATTCAATAGTAACCACATTAATCCACCACTGGGCACAGTCGGCGTGTCTACCAGACAGGCACTCAGTCAGCCACTCTGCTGCTGGGATCAGTATTGGTTTACAGAGGGAGACTGAGGGAGCGAAAGAGAGACAGAGAGAGAGTGTTGGAGATGAATGAATGACTGTGAGGCGCTACCCAAAATGTCACCGTGTTCCTCTGCCTGCCCTTTCCAAAGGAGCCCGGTTGTGTGCACTAAATCAAACTGGTATACGGGGTTGAGTTCCAGACGATTGCCAGGATATGTGTGCGCGCGCGTGTGTTTGTTTTCGTGCGTGTTTGTGTGTGTTTGCACCTGTCTCAGCAGTGGATGATTGGATAATCCCCCTCTTTGGACTATTACCTCTACCTTAAGTCAATCCCACAGCTAATCTGGCCTGTACGCTGTTGTCTGTGTTTATTCACGTGTGTGCGCCGGCTGTCTGTTTGTCTGCACGCTTACACAGAGGTCTATATGCCACCCGGTTGTCTCCGCTAAGTTGGTATGTGTGTGCTCACCTCTCTTTCCAATAAAAAAAGAGAGTCTCTCTGGAATTCAGAGAAAGAAGGACAACTTTAACAGCCATGCCAGCCCGCAGGCTGCTGGCAAACTCCTTAATGAACCCATTACAGCCAACCCTCATTCCCCCGACTGAATTCAAAGAAAGCTCACTTTCCTGGAGAACCCAATCCTCCCTCTCTCTCAGTGCTCATTTAGCTCAAGTGTATTTTCTCTCCCAGGTCCGGTGGTAGTTCAATCTTGGATAAACAAGGAAGGGCTTGCGGTTTATGTCCAAACGCCAGGGACCTGAAAAAGCCCCCGAGGTGTCTCGGGTGAGGCTGTGGCTCTCACTTCGCTGCTTTGGGTCACAATAGGATGGCTCCAAATTTATGGCTGAGAAAAATAATTAGCAATTCTTGGCTTTAGTGAAGATTGCACTCAGGAAAGGCTTCAGGCATGGTCAGGCCGGGCTCAGATTGGCTGTCTCGAGTCAAGGTGCAGAACACATTCAACAAACTGCAGACTATATAATTTTGTGATTAGAAATATGTTACAGATGTGATTTACTAAAGGGCTTGCGTGCCAAAAGATTGTGAGCCACTCAGCCTCTAATCACCTCAGAGTTTAATTGAATTAGATAAACGGGGAAATGTTTCTAGCACATGATTGAGATTAATCAACCTCTAGACAGATAAATGATGCTGGAGTATGAATAGTTTGTATTTGATCCAATCATTCATATTATTTGCACAAGCTGTTTTTTTTCTTGTTTGCAGTCCAACTCTCTCTCTCTCTCTCTCTCCAAATAGCCTTCGGAGATTTTGCAAGTTTTTTTTTTTTTTTTTTTTTTTTATTGATTTGAATTAAGGAGCCTCAGAATATATTTAAATGGATTTTGATCCCAGCATAAATTTAAGAGCGCCACATGCTTTGAAACGGGCTTGAAGACATGAGCAAAGCTGCTGTTTAGGATGGATTAAATTTTGAGATCATCAGCTTTACTGATATGCATGAGTGCCCGAGCACTTGAGTGTGTGTGCATGTGTGTATATATCAGTTAATGTGTCTCCATGTGTGCAGGTCCTGCCTTTTCATTGCGCGGTGTCTTGCTATCGGCGCGGATGTCTCTTCCGCATCAGTACCTCGTGGCTTTCCAGGAAAACTCTTAACAGGTGCAGCACACACGCAGGCACTCCCTCATGCACGCACACACACATCTGCTATTGATACTCCTTCCTGTTCAATGGGTCTTTTCCTCTCCATCTATCTGGCTTCTTCTGCCTTTCCATTGGGATCCTCACATTCTTAATTCATGTTGTATGAAACATTTAGCAGCACAACTGCTCTGTGCTATTTCCATCTTTAATCGATGAGAGGAAATAAAGCAAACAATGCACTATTCATGAATCACATCCTCCGCCGCTTGATTCAGCCTATCATATCCGGAGACAAAGCTGTGGTCATGACAACACTACTAATGCAGGATGAGAGGGAACTACCTTGAAGCTAAACAGTGGCTCTGCAGGTGTTTATTGTGATTAGAAATCAGCAGTCATACTTCTAATGCCTCCAAACCACTTTCAAAGTGGAATGACTAATAAGGCTGCTACATTTCAGATGTGCACTCTGTTTTTTAAATTATACATGCAGTAATGAAAGGCTGCGGAGAGACTTTGTAGTGGGGTAATTTGTTATTTTTGGCCATTAAAGTAGGGCTGAAGAAAACTGACTATGAGTTGTTTGATCGTGTCCGTAGGTGAGGAAGAGATTACAGCAGCACCTGAACAAATCATTTTCATGTTTCAGCAGACTTTCATATTTCATTTACACATAACAAATGGAACAAACTGCTCTTTTCTAGCTTACAACATCCAACTGGGTGCTGGAACCTTACAATGAAATTCCAGTTTTTGACAATTCAAAACCGAAATGTTCCCATTAAAGTTGTATGTGACTGCTGTCAGGGATAATTAGTATGATTTCTAGTTGTAATGGGGAAAGTCAGGGCAGCAGAACCAGAAGTGACAGTGATGCTTTTGTTGCCAGTTTTGGAACTATTGAAAAAAATGAAAAAAAAAAAAATGCATAGAGATGCATATAGACATAGCAGTGTGTCCACAGCTCCCCACAAAGATTTCTGTGAATACTTTGTATTCCGGTACAATATGTATTCAGGTGCCGTTTTTGCGTGTGACAATTTGATGATTGTCGTTATCTTAGACGGTCATATTTGGCTGATTCATGTGCATATAAAGTAAAGAAGAGGCACATTTGAGATGGAATAGTGGAGGAATTTAGTTGTTGCTGTCCCCCAGGATTCCTATCATAGCTGGCTGGTGTGATTGGTTCCAGCCCAGCGCTGCCTGGGCCCATTTAGATAATAAAATGGCCTGCAGTCCTGGGACTCATACATACACATGCGAACGCCGTGCATGCACACAAACACAGAGAGAAATAAAAACAGACACAATTTTCACCGATTCGCGTGCACACGCATAGAAACACAGGCCAACAGGCGTAAACGTATACACGCACGCATACACAGATCCACTTCAACTTGGAGAACATGGGGATCTGAATGGATTGCACTGAAGGAATGAGGGTGCTCCATCCAATTGGACACATAGTTACATGCACACGAGCTGAATATAACCTACAACTTTTTTTCTGCATTGTGAAATACGAGATACTTGGCGGCACTGATCTTCTTGATATGATGTGGACTCTTTTCCATCCTGCTCTCCAGTAGCCGGACTGATATTCCGTCTTCAGTCAGGAGTGCAGCATCCTCCCTTTTGTAGAATGATGACCCATCACTTTAGGCTGCACCCCTTCCCCATCTCAAACCACACTTGCCAAGCCGGGAGCGTTGGCAAGTGTGGTTGCTATTCTCCTGCTGCTCTCCTGGAGTTTCATTTCTCCTGATTTCCTCCCATACTTTGAACAAATTTCAAAATCTGCCCATTTCTTTGTTGCAAACAGTAAAACAAAAACTTCAGACCTTTACTATCACTGTTGTTGCCGAACAGCAGATCAAATACGCTGCACCAAAAATAGTCTGTTAATTTATTGGTATCTTCATTGAAAACACCCTTAGGCTTCTGTTTTGCCTGTGACTTGATGACACAATATATTATCTGATTTAGACAGAATAAGTTAAAGTCACATTTAAGGTCTTTGTAAGCTACAGATAGCAGCGTGAGATCCAGAGAGGTCTTCATTAATAGTAAACGACTGTATTTGTTTAGCATCTGCTCGTGTTTGGCACATGCATAGTAATATGGTAATTAAAACCAGTTGAGGCCATGTGTGAGATGAACTTCACTGTTGTACGAGGCAAACGTAGTGAAATGATACACTGCATTGTCTGTATTTGTAATTTTTGAATACTTTTCTACAGTAAATACAAAAATGTTGATGCTGTTTTTATGCTGTATTTTTGTAGATGTATGCAAAAAAAAGTTGCCAGAATGCAAGAAATAAGGCTGATGAATTAATCTCCATCCCCACCTCTCTTTTCTATATATAGGTTGGCAAATATGTCTCAAACCTCATTATCTATTTGCTTTTTTTTCCAAAATTACAGTAGATACAACAAATTAAAAATACTGCATGCTGTTTGTTCTTCACTTTTCTTTATGAGAATTCCTTGGCTCATAAATTTAGCCCACTTGCAATCCGCTATTTGTTTTGTTGTTCTACTTTTTCCACTTGCTGTAAATCCATTTGGGCACGAGCATCAGCTTAATGTCTGCAGTGCAAACGTTGGTCAAGTGGACAGTGATTAACTATATGCTGTTGCTGCAAATAAACTGATTCCTTGGTTTCCTCACCTCAGTTCGACTATTGCTCTGTTCTGTGAGACACATACAGCATCTATGCAATAACCAATCGCACCAACTGGGGGCCCAGGAGTTAGCACACCGCTGAGAGCGCTTCAGCCCACACAGCCTGACTCTTTTATTGGTCAGGATTCAGAAAAGAAAATTGTGCATTTTCTTCATCTCCCTCCGCTGGGCAGGGAGGGGAAACATTCTCTTTAGGAGGGTGAAAAGCATCACCGAGGCCTCATGATACATTTTTAATCTTGTTAGGACCTGTATGGTATGACCTTTCCTTGTGTGTCTGTGTTTACCTGCCGGCCGCTGGGCCTATTGTGCAGTTTATAGGCCGTGTAGCATCCACACACTGCCTGTAAAGACCGAGGTCAGCCTGAGTCATTTTCTGAACCAGTGACTGTGAGAATGGCCTCACGCGTGTTCACACATGAAGCCGCGCACACATACACACAAAGAACAGACCCGTAAGCTTGCAAGGACGCAGTTGCAAACACATTAACACATATGCACACACCCACACTCAAGGCAAGCTCAGACTGCTTGGCCATTACAAAGAAAGAGATCTGACATTTTCGTAATGCCTCCTTTTCCCCCTGACATTTTGCTACTTCAGCTCCCCATTTGTGTCAAAATATGGTACAAAAAAAAAAAAAAAATCTTCGGACCTCTTTGCAGAAGTATGTTATAATCAAACCTCTTTTAGATATTTCCTGCACCTGCAATTTTGAGTAATCACCGAGGAACAAGGGGCTCTTCAATGATTCAAAAATGGTAATGGTAAAAAGGTAATTCTCTTTGCAGCTAAGTGGCTTCAAGAACAGGCGTAATTCTATGAATTTTAGTGGATGACTTCAGTGGAAGTGCTTCAAATTACTATATGTTTATTTTTAGCGCAGGTGCCTGGAGTGACAATCAAACCACTCGCCCTGGAAGCTTTTTCTACCAATTTGGCAACAAAGGACCCCTATTGTGACAGGCGTGTTGATGTGCACCTCACATCTGTACATCAGTAATGACGATGTCTTGGATGCTATGCAATCTGTTTAATGCAAACTGTTGCTGTCCTGGTTGATTACTCTGGGGACTTGTCTCTGAAGAGGGCCCCATGGAATATACTGTACACTGTTAATCCTCATAGGACACAGGGGACTGGTTTCTCCATCAAGCACACACTTACAGAGCAATATACCGGCATGTACTGTCATAATCATAAATCCCCTTTACATCTACCTTAATAACTCTTAAAGTGCGCCTTCAAAGTATCCCGATTAATACAAAATACCTTTAAATCTATATCCCAGCCCCACTTTATTGCCCGTGACCTGAACCAAGGTTCATATTCCACCTCAAAACCTCAGGGCTGTCTCTTGTTTCTGCTGCCATCCACTTGCTGCATTTTTTTTTCTCCCTGTTTCTCTGCTTTGTTTTGATCGTGAACCACTTCTTAATCTTTGCTTTGCCTTTACAAAAGGCACTGTACATCTAAAGTTATTATAAAAGTTATTAATACCTCTCACATGTTTTGATGACCTTTCAAATGATTACCTATTCAGCCGTTTTGAAAATGCACTTGAATACTCATTGGGGATAAATCTGATATTCTGCCTCAAGCATAACACTTTGTTTTTCCATTATGAGAAATGAGCAAGGCGAGACCCCTCGAGTATTAGGCCGATCAGCTTATTTCCATCTTTATTGGGCTCACAGAAAGTCCCACCTCTGTCTGTTACCTTAAAAGATTAAGACAGCTAAGTGGAAAAGATCTTTTTTTTTGAAGCCTTGGTACAGTATTTATAATTCTTCCTGTTATTTTACAAGCCCACACTGTAGCTAAGTATGATACGATTGAATTATACCTCGGTTCAGAGTAGGCCGGTGCTTCACGTCAGGACCAATTCAGCCGACAACCAACAGATCTTAAGTTGTGAGATGTCAGTTCCAGATGCTTCTTCCCACCCAGAACAATTCTTTGTACCGGGTGCACAATAAACAAGCTTCGCTTCTAATCAAGGCATGACCTAGTTCATATCAGTGCAGCACAGTTGTCATATCTAAGATGATTATCTCTCTCTTGGCCAGGGGAAATTCCCATTTGATGTTCTGTAGGAAGACCTGAGTTTGAGTCCGTGCATTTATATAAGCAACTGCAGGTATAATCACATGGCAGCCAATGATTGATGTATTATTCGTAGTAATTTGTCAGATCAAACTGAATTATGTTTTTAGACCAGCTAAAATATAATATTCACAACATAATATCAATCTGTCTGTCAAAGGATCACACAGTGGGATATTTTAGGTTTCACATCCAAATGGACTTCACAGAGCTGGACTTTTCATTTATTTTTTGTTATTGTAATTGGTTCCGATGCGCTGTTTGACATTCCTGCCTGCACCAAGAGTTTTAGATGCTTTTACCACGCCAAGCAGCAGAAGTTAGACACGTATCTATTCTTATTGAAGGAGCGTAGCACTTGAAAATGGATTTCTAAAGTGTTTTAAAATGTCTTTGCAGCCACAAGACCCGTGTTTGGGTTTATTCAAGTTCAGGTTTATTTAGAGCCCCAAATCAGTTTTACAGTCTCAAAGGGCTTTACAGGCCCACGAGATTACAAGAAACAAAACAGGGTGAGACCCCCTGACTTAACCCTCATAGCAAGCAAGAAAAAACAAAAAAAAATTAAACAAGTAGATGAAGTTAAAAAAGAACAAACTGAACAAGATACAAAGTGTAAGGCTACATAGAAGTTGCTATCAGATATACAGGACAGAGATTGTGAGTCTTATGACCATGACCTACATAAACCCCAAGCGTCGGTTTAGCGATACTAGAGGTGTCCAGTAGAGAGAGGCACTTACAGCAGCCGCCCACCTGTTACTTTATGAAGGATGCAGCCATCAATTGGTCTGGTTCAGGCTTCAATACATCACATAGGGAGCCGTCTCACAGGGCCAGACATAGTTCTCCTCAAGAGTTCAACTTCGCCGACTTTTAGGTTGACAAATGATGGCGGATGCCAGCGAGATTGGCCGGCGATACATCTGCACTGATCGGTTGTCCTTCAAGAACCCGCATATTTGAGAAACAATTTTCTCCCAGTCTGTGCAGTTAACACATCCGGAATAGAAGCGAATACATTTAATGCAAGAGACAAAAAAAGCACAAACATTTTCTAGCTAGTGAATTGAAGCTTCAAAATTCTATTTTGTTTGAAAAATTGTTTGCTTTGATCTTTGAGTTGTGCCCGTATTTGGAAAGTCTCACTGTTCACAACCACATTTAAGCCAAATTTGCCAAAGAAATTAGCAGAGAGTTTAGCAGAAAGAATGACTGGAGTCTATACTGGGACCCACATGTAGTTAGATTGATATGTTTATAAAGGTCCATTCCAATATTGGTGTGTTTGGAGTGAATGTGATTATAGGCGATTTGGATGCTTTTATGTGGAAAAAAATGAAACACTTTATTATCCCCAGAATTTTAATGTGACACAACCTGTAATTCCAGCCAGATTATTCCCATCAAACTTCCAGTAATGATCAGAGCTTTGATTTCCTTCACCAAAAAAGCCTTTCTGCAATCCTGCAAGGAGTGAGGGATGAACATCCATCACATTGAAGATGGATGGCGTGATGCATCGACCCAATATACCAGCAAACTGATATATTGATCTAATAACAGTCAAATATTCATGTTACGATAATGCTAATTTCATCTTCTTGCAGACATCAGTCATCCAATAAAGCTGTCAGTGCATTTGTTTGTATTACAGCATTTTAAATGAATCTACTTCATGCTGGAAATATACCATGTGAAGATATTTTATTCACAAGGCAGCATATAATTACACAGTAGTGTGTGGTCAATTTTGTTTTAAATGAAGGGATCGTGCTTGGCCTTAGAAACCGTGATTTAGTCCTCAAATCAAGTACAGGGACAATGATGGGAAAAATAATTGGAATGGAACTATGCAAGGAGTAATTCTGCAATGATGAATACTGTAATTTCTTTAAAAGCAATATTCAAGGGCTTTGTTGTGGTTCTGCAAACATTTTAGAGTGATTAGAAAAGATCAGAACAATAGAGCATGCACGTGCACGCACACACACTCACACAAACACACACACAGTAAAAAGAGAAAAAGACACACATTTATGAGATCTGTCATCTTAATTACCATCGGATGCTTCTGCAGGCTTTGCTGTTATTCTTACAATGTTGTACAGTGATTAGAGAAGATAAGAATAATGAGATGGCACACATTTACATTTGTAGACACACACACAAATATACACACAAATGAAAGCCTCTCTGAAGCGTTTTCTGCCATTAAAAAAAAAAAAAAAATGATAGTTTCTCAATGGTGAAGCTAATTAGGTCTTGGTAGTTAGAACTGTGGGGTTTCATCGTCAATTAGGATTAGGACATTCCAGGCACACATACCTACTTTGATAGCTTTGCAGGCTCAGTTTCTGTGTTGATGAGTGAAGCAGTGAAGGATGCCTGATGACCATACAAATATAGAGACGGCAGTTATTGGCTTGTGTCTCTTTGCTGTCTTTGTCTGCTCTGCAAACAGACCCAGACTGCTGCACCAGATTAGATAAATGTGGCCTGAATCTAAAATATAGTCTCTGAATCTGTGTGTGCCTGTGTGTGTGTGTGTGTGCGCGCACGTACCTGGTTACGAGGTGTGTATCCAGTTCCCCATGAGGTGCTGATTTGGGAGGATTCATCTGTGTATCAAGACATCACGGAGCAAAGATGCTGAAGGACAGGCACACAGAAACACCCAAAACACACAAATCTGTTTAGTATGTGCAAGCACAGAATATACATGCACTCGTTTGTGTTTGTGAGAGAGATAGAGAAGAAATAAATAGTGACAAAAGAGATGTGAGATATATTTAAACAGTCAGAAAGAGAAAGAGAGAAGACATACAAAGAAGAGGGAGACAGAGACTCAAATGATAGAGAGCATAAATCAAAAAAAGCATAAAGACAGAGACCGTATTAGTATCGTACCAATGAGAGATCTTTAGCCATATGTGTGGGAGTGTGATGAAGAATAAACGCCTGATTGGCATTTTTCCACAGCAGGGCCAAGTGGGGTCTGCTAAGAGCTAAAGCCAACTCATAACGTTTCAAACACGAGCTCCAAAAACAGAAGCACAAAAAAAAATACATGGGGGATGAAATTAGGGAAATTAATAATGCCAAGTGGTTAACAATATATATAAACATATTTAACCTATATTTATCCAGGGAAGGATTTGCAGACTTTCTCAGCAGTGCCTCGCTTTCATTTCATCCAGCAATAAATGTTTATATCTGAGAGCTTCCTACCTTCTCATACGACCCAAAGGAGCACCGATATCCCACATGAAAGTCCAGTGTTTTGTGGTCTGGCTCGTTCAACTATGTTGCTTACCACTGGTTGGGCTGCTAATTAAGAAACACTTGTGTTAGAGGGTAGGAACAAATGACTTGTGGGGTTGTTCGTTGGCCTCTAAGGAGCAGGCACAACAGGGGATAGGAGCGCCTTGCTCAGGGGATTTAGGGTTGATGATTAAAGGGTTAGTTCAGGTTTGTTGAAGTTCGGTTGTATGAGGTACTTCTCCATAGTCAGTGTCTTACCTGCAGTAGATGCCAGTTGGTGCACCCACAGTTTGGAGCAGGAGAAGCGGCATGGAAGCAAAGCAATATACTGCTGTGGAGGGGGGCAGCAACAAAATGTATTTTAGCCAGCTAAAAAACGGCCCAGCTAAAAAAAATGCAGGCTATACTTAGAATATTTTCACCGCTTTACATTGCCGTCAGACAGCCGCTTCCTTTGGCACTACTTCTCAACTGTTCTCAACTTTACAAGAGCACACCACAGGTGTGCTTTTGTAGGAGTACAGAAGTTCAACCGTTGTCAAATGTCTCAAATTTTCTTTGCCCCGTTTTTTCTTTGCTTGTGGAGATTGAAAGGCATTTCCTTCAGCAACCCAGAGATGTATTTTTCAAGCATCATTTCATTTACAAGAGGGAGACAAAGCATACAGAACTGGAGGCTTCCATTGTGCAAGTTTCAGGTTATGTCCTTGCAATCAATTTATCCTTCATTGTCCATTCTGCTTATGAAGCAAACGACTAGTGTACAAAATAATAGCACATTGGAGGGTGCCTTATTGGTTGTGCTTCTGTAAGGTCAGAGGTTTGGGTATCTGGAGAAAATGGTCAAAAGAGGTTCTACCCCTGATTATGTGTAGGAAGCTTCAGAGGCGCTGCACTGCCCCGGTAGATGTTGGGGAGGGGAAATTTTATTGATTTACTCTCCTTGCATAGATTTCTCTAGTCAAGCTCAGGAAAACAAACAGCAGCTTTCTAGTCACAAGCCTGCATCTCTAACTTCGAGGCTACCGCGATTTAAATGTCCAATGTGGCCAAATGTGGCGACTGCCTCTCACAACATGCAAGCGCCGGTGTGCAATGAATGAAAATCAGCAGCTGAAGGTGTTATTTTCTCTTTCTGAGTTCTTGAACTTTGACTTAATGTGTGATATTCAAACCACATAATGGAGCTTAAAGGATGGGACGCTCCGGTGGCTCGCCGTGTGGAGTGCGCCCCGCATGTTGTTGCCGCGTCGACGAGGGTTCGGCCCACGCCCTTTGCTGCATGCTATCCTCTCTCCCTGAAGCATGTTGCATTAATACTTTAAGTCACAGATGGGGCTCTTAAGATGATTCTTTTTTCTCCGTAAAGCCCTAACCCTCTTTTTCGTGTGCAGTGTACAAAATAACGGTATGTTAGGAGGTGCCTTAAGGTGATGAAACATAGTACTCATTAAGTGTTACATTCATACTAACAGTAGAATTCATTATCATTAGCCATGTATACACTGACACTGGGCTTTTAATTAACTGATCAAGATAACATTGTTCTCTAAGTGCTTCCAGCGTAATGCCAATTTATTCTGTGCATGCGTGCATGTGTGAGTGTGTGTGTGTGCCTATACATTGCTACATGTTACAGTACAACACCAAAAGGCTATATCAGGCCTAATGAGGATGTGAAAAAACGGAAACGTGAAATCACTCGGAGATATGACCACATAATTTCTGGTCTATAAAAATTATTTAACACTGATATGTTTCTTAATAAAAAGTATTTTCATTCTCTTTGCCATTTTAGTCGCGAACAAGGACAGGAAGCAAATTTAATTTATGGTCTGATGCTTTTTGCAAATTAAGAATGACTACATTGATATGCATCCAGTTATGCAATTGTTGTATCTTGATTCCAAATAAGATTAAGCTGCTAAGATGCAAAGGGTAGAGATTTTCCCATTAACGTCTGTATTTGTATGCATCTTCCATTTTATAGTTATTGACTGATTATATCAAACACAGTCTTGCCAACAGGCTAATTCATATCATTCATTTCTTTCCTGTCAAAAGCTGCAGTCATTTTGTTCCCATGGTATTTATGTTGCTTCAGTGCAACCTTGTCATGAAAAATGCAGTGCAGAGATTTGAAGCGTGAACACTGGAAGTGGTTAAAGCATAGAAAAGGAGTATAAATATTTACAAATAATGCTGATAGTATCTCATTCCTTGGTAAAGCACAAATGGACTTATCAGTCGGCACGTTTTAATGTTTGTTTCTATGTTATGCCATGTGGTGATTGGTTGTGAGCTTTAAGCCCTTTATGCAAACAATTGTTTCATGTTTATTAATTCATATTTCACTATTATTCCACTCCTTTTCTCACAAATTTACAGTCTACTTTATGTATTGAAATTGCCAGCAGCATATTTTTACATAATCCCACTTATTATTCTACTTTATTGCTTTTATTCTTGTACTTTTATTGCTTATTTTTATATTCTAGTTGTGCAACAAATTTCCCCAAGAGGATCAAAAACGTCATTTTGTCTTATATGTCATCTCTCCTCTAATAAGTGACAATGAAAACGTCAAAATTGGATAAACAAATTTTACAGCACATTTACACGGCAAGAAGTTTAACTTACAGCATTAATCATAATAAGACTAAAGTATTTGCACCACATTGTATATCTTTTAACAGGCATATTTTCAGAATCTCATCAGGGCAATTACTATAACAACCATCATACTAGTTACATAAACAGTCAGTGCCAGTTTTAAATTTATGTGAGATTTTCATTCAATGGAAATTTTCGGTGCATAACCCAAGCTCCTTTTTCAATTTTGTTTATTAGGTACATCAAAGGTAGAGGCAGGCTTTCTCTTTTCATGCCACTGTAATGGTCTCCTCCATTCTGTCCTATGAAACTGTCACTGTGTCCACATGCATAATGATTAGTGTCAACCATGCATGAAACTACATCGAGAGGATTGGGACAGTGGTCACGCTTGTCAGTGGTAGACAAAAGGATGGGTCCCATTAAAGAGATGGGTTCACACACACACATGCACAAACACACACACATGCACATGGACATGCTTATTCATGCAGTCACACATATTAAATAGACAAACATACACATCTTCTCCAAAGAAACAAAATCTGTGCAGTGGGTGAAGGCCAAAATGTGCCTGTGTCCCAGGAAACCAGTATCTAGTGAAAGTCTAGGGGCTAAAAGTCATGCACGCTAACACACACACGCGCATACACACACACACACTGTTCCCTATAGTCATGTCAACTGCAGGATTAGACTCTCACTCTGTCTGACAAGCATTCCCTGGGAGAAAGAAAGCAAGTGTGGGAGAGATGAGAAGAATAGAAAAATTAAAGTTTCTTTCACTTCCCATTTCAGAGCAGTAGAGCCACACCTGCAGAACTCTTGTTTTCCTTCGTCAGACGACATTTGCCACTTACCGCCCTTCTGTCTGTCTGCACACACATGTACACAAACACACACACACAATCTCTCACTGTCATCTCTAATTGGTTAGTCGTCCACCGGCCTCCCCATGGCCCAATTGGTGCCCAATTTTTTTTTTTCCGTAGCCTCATTCTCTATCCCACCTCCCCGTCACCTCTTTCCTCCCCCCTTTCACCGTCGGGCCATTTTCCACCATGGGTTGAAGAGAATGGGCGAATTTTTCTGGCCAATTTGAGCGAAAGCCATCATATTGCCTCCAACAGTTTCGTTGCTTCAGTGGTTGTGGGGAAAAATGACTTGGCCCTTTGAGAAATGAAAGGTCAGGGCAACCTTGGACCAAATCCTTTAAAAGGAATCTTTGTGTGGAAATGTGCTTTGGGCTGCAAGGAGAGAGGAAAAGCTGTGTGCATCAAGGTCTCCATCCCCATCTGTTGATTTTAATGGAGCTCTCTCAAACCATATGTCGGCGACAAGGTCTTGTGCTAAACATACTGCCACAAGGGAGGGAAGTGTGCTTTTTCCCTACTGTGGAAGAGCTGGGGTGCAAATGGAAACACAACACTTTGATTTAGTGGCCTTTTTTTACACCAGACCTTAAGATGCATCAAATTTAAAATGATTACATGATTAAAAATCACATTTCACATTGATAAACATGTTTTTTTTCATTGGTATTTATTGGACACATGTTGATAATACCAACCATTCGTTTTGTGTGTGTGTGTTTATGGGATAATCTGTATTATTCAATAGAGAGTCAAAGAGTTGACGATTTTTACAACCTAATCTTTCAAATCATAGGTGGCAGTGGGGAAAATGTAAACCAATAAGTTGAACTGCCTGTCAGTTAGCTAACTGGGTTTCAAAAGCCCAGTGATTTCATAACCTTCACCATTTTCAAACATTTTCCTTAAATGGCTCGTCTCAGAAAGTGATGTGATTATCTGACCAATCACCGATCAATCTCACTTTGCAGCAGGTTGATCAGGGCCTGGACTGGTTTTGCCAATTGTCTGTAATCAGCTGATACTCCCATTTTACCAGGGAAACCAATGATTTACTTGTAAGATTTGTTAGAAATCTCTGGAGATGTGTGGTTACACCTACTGTGCAGCTTATTTTGATTGAAACGGATAATCATATATCACACTGAACTGTTTCGGGACATTTTAAGAATAACTTACGACATGAAATCACTAGAGGGGATCTTTAAGGTAGCTCTAGCTAAAGTGTTAGCCTTGGCTAACAACTGGAAGCCACAATCACCAAAGATACATTACAAAAACATCTCCTGTGATCTGCTAGTGGTATGAGCAGAGAAAAATGATTTTATGGCATTACCCTGTTGACAAAGCATATCTCATAGGTAAATATGCATGCTGGGATTTGCCGAGCGGTAAAGGACATGCTAAATGCTGTTAATTGGTGTGACATCTGCCAGCAGTAGAGCTGACGAGAGTGGCGTACCCACACACAGCAGAAGTGGTATACCATTATCCACTTTTCAATCTCTGACCTGCTGCAACAATCTGCGCTTTGCAAAGGATAGAGAAATCTGATATAATTGTGTGTACTGGAGACCAACATCATTTTACTGTTTTAATGTGAGGCATAAATGTAATCCAGCTAGACACAATGCAGATATATGTTTAAGACGTGTATAACAGAACCTTTTGCCCCTTTTACATCCAGAAATCAATTTTAACTGACAGCATGTACGTGGGTTAATTTTACATTAGAATATACCAACATGCAGTTACATATTTTGTTATACCTAGTATTTTTCTAGCTTCACTGGTTTAGTTTCCTTCAAGCATTGAAGTATGAGCAGGTTATGGCTTCTTCCTGTTCAGGCCACATGAAACCTCTCTCTTAACGTATCATAAGATCCTTTTTATGCGCAAGTTCTTCTGATGTTCTGCTTGCAGTTCTGAGGCCATCCGAGGACAAATTTATCAAAGCGTGCCCTCTGCCAGCTCAGTTGCTCATACCTACACTCACTCTTTCACACAAAAAGACTAGTAGAGTACAGTAAATTTGTGTGCAAGTGAGCATACTTCAGGGAAAAAAAGAAAACAAATCTTTTATATAGGACATCCATATTTGTTGCACAACAAAGTTGCAGCTTATGCATCTGAGCTAAGCTGGACTCAACAGTGTGAGCGAAATGAAGGTATAGTTAAAAGCTAAGTAATTCAAAGTTATGCATTTACATTTACACGTGATAGTACATTATAATGGTATAACCAATAGCAACATAATGGGTAGTGTGGGTTTGTGTGGGTGGGGGGTTCATGACTTGGTGTACAGGGTGACCGTTGTGATTCAACCAAGAATCAACTCCACAGATTGTTCCCAGAGGTGTGGTTTCTTCTCACGCACTCCCTCGGCCTTAATTCTCATTTACACCAGAAAACATATCTTGTATATTGGCGAACAGAAGGTTGCAATTAAAGGTGTTATGCAAGCATCTGTCTCTTTAGCTCATAAGCAGAAATGATTGGAATTTGGGCTAGTATGCCAAGTGTTTTCTTCCAGACCGCCTCCCATTTTGCCTTGTAATTTCATAAATGGTGGCAGGTGTTGCGTTGATACTCTTTTGATACTGTCTTTTACTTTGTTTTAAATGGTGAAAAAAAAAAAAACTGTTGGAGGGGCGGAAAAAACAAACTGTGTTAGTGTCCCAGAATGGCTTCGTAATGTTTTGGAAGAGTTTACCAAGTAAAGAAAGAGAGAAAAATGAGATGAGAGGATGTGCGTGTGGGTGTGTGAGCAAGTGAGCAGAACAGTGGGTAACTGACAAAGACAGAGAATGAGGAAGAGAGAAAGACAGGCAGATTCAGATGGAGAGACAGAAAGGACAGACAGAGAGACAACAAATGTTTGTCAAAGAGGTAGATTCAAAAGAGGGCAATCAGGACCTCCCTCCTCCCGTCCCGTGACTTTCAATAAATTAGTAACAGGATTTTCTGCAAAGACAAATTCTGTATATTTGTCCATCATAAAAACTGCGCAAAAATCCAAGCTAAGTGAATGCTCTTTGGCTTTTTGCTGCTGTTTCTTGCCTGTTGTGAAGGTTTAGGTCAGGGCTCTTCAGTTTTCTATATTCTGTGAGTTACTAGTGATAAAGGGTGCTAATTAAAACTTGAACTTGAATTTGAACTTTTGCACTACTAACCCTCTCCCTTGCTGCATTTCATATTTCTCGAGTTGCGAATACGGCCTTCACAGCTCAAGGAATATTAAATACAGCACAAATATTTGGAATATCTGTATATTTTATGGTGCAATCACACGTAGAGACCTTTCGCTTTAGTTTGAACCACAGTGCCATTTACTTTGATGCATTTTTGCATTTAGTTCATTTAAGCTCACACTGCCCATTTAACCGGGGCTTGTAAAGAATAGTCACAAGGACTCACAAGCGCCTTGCTGGCATTGCTCGTGCCTTCTCTAAACAAAAGGAGTAAACCGCTCAATACATTCTCGGTTTGAGTATGTCCTTAGGCATTCAGCTGATACTCTGCACAGCAAGGTAAAATACAATGCAAAGGTAGAGGATCGGTGTCTTGCTGAAGTATACAGTTTAATTTCAGCTTTTATAGAATTGGTTTGTGAATGGTTTGCAAACTTTGAAGCGGTTTTTGTTGCCCTGCTATGCACTATAGTATTTTTATTATAGCTGCCACCCTTTACTTTGTTTACTGACATGGTGATAAATGGCCATACTAAGCAAAATCTTGGCATTTATATACATTTATATTGCTAAAATACACAACTCTCTTAGGAGAGCCGAGGAAAATGTAGAATCAAAACATTTGTCTTGGCTTGCTGGTATTTATGCTTTCTATTCTGTCTCTCTCTCTCTTACTTATTTATTTTTTTTACGTTTTAACTAAAAGGATAGTTCTGATTTTTTTTTTAAACCTGCCCCACTGGATTATATTGCAGCCATGTTTTGCGGTTGCTGGTTATAGCGTTTTCACTCAGCATTGGACTGATTCCAAAACTTTTTGTTCCTATTAATCATTTAGACCCAAACAGATTTCAAAATAGTGCCCAAGTGTAAAAATACAGGAATTCTGCTTTAAGTAGCGTGTGGATTCCTTGCATTTTGCCATTTAGACAAATACACAACAAGCAGCTGCATAGTCTGATAAAAATAGAAGCTACTGAGTATTTAAAAAGTCCCGGCTCCAATCCAGCTACATTTCAGATCCGACATGCATCCAGTGGAGCAGGCTGCACTGAGGGAAGATGCTGCAAATCTGATCTGACTCTTCTGAAACAGACAGAAGAGAACCAGTGCCAATAGATCAGACAAATGGCCTTTGATGGCCACATCAGCGGTAGAATCAAACCCGTGACTCTGCAGTTACAGGACAGCATCTCCAGCCACAACCTCTTGCCTCGGACCAGTGGACAGTGATAAATCTCCCGCTAATCCAACAAAACTACAGTTTAGTCATCCCAATTCCTTTCTGTTGATAGAGGGGAGCTTTTACTGTTTTGGCAAACATATCAGTCACATTTGGCAGCTTGGCTCTCTAGACGTCCTCTCATTCCAATCTCTCACAACAGCTGTCTTTCTCTGTCTCTCAGTCTCTGTCTCTCTGGTTCTGTCTCATTTCCTCCGTCAATCTGACTATTTTTATGCTCGACAAACACATTTTGCTATCTTTCTCCTCCTCAGCTATTTAATCTCTGCATTTATCTCTTGGTCCCATTCTCCCCTGCACCCCATTCACTTTGAGGGTTAGTCCTTATCCTTATACTCTCGCTTGATGTATCTCCCTCTGCATCCCTCACTTCCATTCAGGTTGCATTGCTGGCATGAATGTGATATGAATAACACTGCCAAAGCATCTAAATACTGTTGGAAATGAAAATTCTCTATCTCTATCTCTAGTTTTTGTTGAAAACAAACAAATGTTCACAGTAACCAGGTTAGCAGGACATGCTGTATCCTGTAGGCATGACAGCAATGCAGCAGTGTATGTGTGCCTGTGTGCATCCGTGTGTGTGTGCATGTGTCTGTCTTTTTGTGGATGTGCATGCCTGCCAGCATGCCTACATATATGTGACATACCTACAGTATGACAGTGCTGAACAAGGTCTTTTGTCAGAGATGGCAAAATCATGACATTGGCTATTCACATAGTGATGAGTGCTTTTTTTTTTTCTTTTTCTTTCCTCGGTGGATCATGCTGAACAAACACAAGACAGGACCTTGTCTCCAAATATAGTCCTAAAATATTTAGGGTCCCACCTCACCGGCACCTCATTCAATTTTCAACGTCTTTGGGAAAAAGAATGATGATTAATGGCAGAGCTACACAGTCTTCCATACCACAGGGTGAAAAACATGCCTGGATAAAAACATGATGAGGGCTCTTCTCAGGGCTCTGAGGGCGCACCCTGCTCAGAGGAGATTTGGAAGAAATTGAAAAGTGTTTACTTTGGGAGGAGGGTCGTCATCTTCGATCATTTCTTTGATAATGAGTTCATTGTCAATTTTGGCTGTGAAGCTTTAGCAAATGTGGAGAACAACTAGAACAACCCGGGCTGTGTTTGCCGGATCCCTGTTCATAGTAATGTTCAGTTATCGCCACTAGGAAACTCCACTATCTTATTTTTGCAAAAAGTAAGTCAGTGGGTGACATACTGGTTTCTAGGCCTTTCTTCTTAGCAGGGCTTCAGCATATTACCAACATATTATATTGTCTAGGATTCTGGATATCCTAGTATTGTTATTTGGCATAAGTGTTGTCTTTTCCTGGTTTTAAGGCTTTTAAAGTAAAGAGATATAAAACTCTGAATTTGTTCTAGTTCTATTATTTTCCTCTACCTGCTCAGCCATCATATCCATATTACTAATGACTAACTCTTAGGTGTAAATATGAAAGCACCAATAGTCATCCATATAATATCACTGCAATATCAATATCTTGGTATTCAGTCAAAGACATCCTGAAATTGAATTTTGTCCATATCGCCCAGCCCTAATTCTCATTCTGTCTCAGTGTGTCTTGGAAAACTTTTAATCAACCATAAGGGAAAAATATCAAAAAAGACAAGTGTTGCTGCTTTGGCATACAATTATTCAAAGGTGGTTATTCTCCTTGTTAAGTTTTGATGGTGTTTGGTTTCTGTTTTCCAATTTGCTGGTGTCTTTGCTGTACTTTTGATTTTCTTCTGTAATGAAATGTTTTCATGTGCCCCTTGGGGTTTTTCTGATTCAATTAAACTGTGTTTTTCTTTGTTTTCTCTCACTTTCTCAACAGTGTTTCTCCGTCTTTTCAGTCTTGTACCATTTGTATGTGCATATAAACGAAACCTAAATTTAAACCTGGTGATTTTGGCAAGGCTGCAGCACTTTCGCAGCAGTTGTGTATGGCAGTGGTTGGGGGGGGGGGAAATCCACTTAAAGAGCTTGAATTAGATCAGCTGTTCTAGCTTGGCAGTCGGCTTGACACCACACATTACGAACCGATCATAATTGGTTTCTTAGAGCATTCATAGCAACTTTGAGCTCCGTTCTGTAACTCACTTGCAGAGTAAGAAGGACTGAAACATGTCTGCCTGGTGGCTACTTCTGCCTTCCAAAATCAAACTGGGAGAGAATTTACTGTATGTTGTCAATAAACTACTTGCAGAGGTTGTTGCTGCTGCTGTTTTTCACACCACCATGCTCTCATACGAAAGATGCCTGCTTCTGTTTAGTCTGCACTTTACAAAATTGTGTGTATGTGTGTATTGGTTCTGGGGCATTGCTTGATTATGTATTCCTCCTCTGCTCATCCGCTGCAGCATTGAGACTCTTAAGGAATTAACCATGTCTGTCAAGTATTACATTTTAAGGCTATAAATGGTTAAAGTTTATGAGCAATCTGCCTGAAATGGAGTTCTTTCTTTATTAGAACGGACTCTTTCCCCTCTTTGGTTTTTATTGGCTACCTGTCGCCACTCTTTTGTTACATCTGACTTGCTGATACAACATTAAACTTTGTTAAATGGCAGTTTAATTTGATATGTGGCCCTAATGGGGATGTGTTGGGTGAAGATATACAGCAATGGAGACCTGTTGGAGGAGACACTGTATGAGGAGGCTGATAAAATGTCTGTTGGAAAGGGGAGCTCACAAGGTGGCAGCCGTAAGATCTGCTAGTTAAAGATAGAGTTGGGATTATATTGCCATTTCCAAGAGCCGGGGGATATGCACCTGAAATGTAATCTCTTCTGGTGACGTAACACATCAAGCCTCAGAGAATTTCCTAAATTGCAATAATAAAGGAAACCAGCTTCTCAACCATTAAGTCAATAAATCAAAGGGCATTTAATGGATCTGTAGGGCCTTATGGTCTTATGAGGACATAGTACTTGGTTCCGTTTTCTTCCTCTGAACTCTGGGTAGAATAATCCAAGAGATTTACATGCTTTATGTACATAGTCCATTTGTAGAAAGGTGAGTTATGGTTTTAAGTTATGCCCAGAAATTACTTTAAACAATCAATAGCAATGAGTGCTGCTCTATTTCTTATTTTATATACTGTATATATCACAGAGTGCAGTGGTCTTAGCCCAGCTGAAACCAAACCCCACTGCAAGAAACTCAGTACATTTCAACATTTGAGATGTGCTAGGGACATTTTATTCATTAACCTGCATTAATAATACATTCTGAGACTAAATAATATATTTTTTCCATTCTTGTAGCACAAATTTGATTTTAATTGAGATTATTCCTATGCTTTTGTATCTTTTATAAAGTGTCAAAGGGCTCATTAGAGTTTCAGTGACTTATTCAATTCTTGTCTGCCAATGTGTCATCTGAATGTATATCCATCGCTGATATGTATTGATCGCTATAATAAAACGCTGAGAAACTGCTGTATGGTTGCCTTGGAGGTCAGCGGCTGTGGTAATTCTCTCTGGCCTTTTCCCTGACCTGGTGTCATGTAATTCCATCCAGCAACCAATCACTGATAGACCGAGGCCTGTCCTTGGTGTTTGATGAGATGCACCAAAACCAGATTGTGATGTAGGGATGAGAAGGGCTTTAAGTGACTGATCTTTAGAATTAGACGAGGATTTTGTGGGACACTGATTTCATTAATTACGGTGGGGAGATGGGCCTTCCTGATTTGATGGATTAGCTCACCTGAAAATGAAAATTTAGTCATTATTTATTCACCCATCTCCAGTGCTGGCATTCGTTTTGCTTTGCTTCCTATAGTTAGATCATGTTGCTGCATCACCTGTAACAAACCGTACCATGGTGCTCTCGGAAGTGGACCGAGTCCTCTTGGTTCACTTGTTGGGTCTGCACCAGAATTCAAATGCAAGCTCCCACCCTCTCACCAAATGAACCAAACTTACAGAGTAAAAGTATATTGGTTCTTGTTTGTGGTGGTTGTCCTGACAAACCTAAATGACTTAACCATATTTTTGCATATTTAATGGTAGATGACGTCTTTTTACAGTATTAGTCAGTATTTTTGGATAGGCTGTGCAGGGGTGATGCTGCAAATATCTGCTTTGAACAGAACTGGTCAGCACAGGTCTCATAAGGTTTTGATATAATGCAGCGAGTAACAAAATAACCTGACCACTCCATGAACCTGTTCAACCATAGGCAGACCGCATGGTGTGTTTCTGTGCCTGTATGTATTTACCTCCCGCTGTGTGTGAGTGAATGTATGTCAGTATATATAGTTTTTCTAGCTACAGTATAGCTAATGCATTGCTAATGCAAGCTCATGCTGTGCTTGCATTAGCAATCAAACACACACACACACTCACACACACACACAGCCTTCAGTTCTCACCGCCCGTCTGTTGACTGGATGCTAAGTCTAGCTGTCTCCATGGGGACTGTCTCCTAGCTACACACACACACATAGCCACATGCACCCACACCCACACAGAACTTGTCTCATCCCATCTCTCCCCTGGCTGATCAAAAGCAAAGCGCTGTCAATCATACATACGCCCCCCAATCTGGACAGTGTCCTTGGCTATAGAATGCACTCATCCTCTCCCTCTCCTCCTGTTTCATCCCTCCGTCCTTTCCTTTCTTCCCCGCCTCCCTCCCTCCCTGTCTGTCTCTCTCTCTCTCTCTTTCCCTCCACCCCATGCTCTCTCATACTGAAGCCAGTGAGGACAGCTGTCGGGCTGTGGATCTAAACAGCGGGCGGCCATCATGGCAGCAGGTGAATTAATCCGCCCTGGCATTTAAACCCCCAGGCCACATCCAAACAGCTACATCTGTGTGGCCCCCCGTATCTTCAACAGTTAACGCACGCCAGGTGCTGGCACGGACAATGACACAGTTAACGCGATCTGTCAGAGCTCACCGTTTGATGATAGACGATCACATTTTCCACT
Organism: Holocentrus rufus; assembly: GCA_900302615.1. Lineage (NCBI taxonomy): Eukaryota > Metazoa > Chordata > Actinopteri > Holocentriformes > Holocentridae > Holocentrus > Holocentrus rufus. Next base: position 29,019 of record OMLF01032394.1, read on the forward strand.
TGCTCAGTTTTCAAATGGTGGCTTTGGAGAGTAATAGCTGATTGTTGTTGGTTATAATGCGTTATTTGAAGGGAGATCTGATCTGTGACTGTGAGATTGATCATTTTCATGGCTTGGTATGTTGGTCGCTCTGCTTTCTTTGCGTTTTGGCTGCAGTGTGAGAGGAGAACACTCAAAGTTCAGTCGTGTTCAGGGACCTAAAAATGTATAACCCCTCAACTTTGAACAATGCTTTCACATTTTTATTCAAATAGAGGAAATTTCAAATGTATATGCAAGGCTTGTCCACATGAAACTGATATTACCATGATATATGCATTGATTTGTAATAATTGAGCGTATTATCAGTGATTTTAATCCCCCTATGAGTCTGTCATGTTTCATGGTTTTCAAATTTGGACTTCCCTCTGTCAGTAGTTTGGATGTTTTAAATTCATTTTCACATTAAATTCCATTTTGCTAAATCAGAAAGTGACAAATTGTAAAATGTCCTCACAGAACATCATCTGGGGCACCAATGATTTCAGGAAATTTCATTAACCCGTGCACATATGTTTCACAAAACAGAGATTGGCAGGGTAATTCATTAATTACATGAGGTCCCAACATAATGCCAGCCCTGTGCAAAATTGGACTTTATAATGCGGACAACTAGTGAGAATGTTTCTGGCCAGAGGTAGCTACAATGAAATTCACATTTTTCTTTCTGGCTCGAGCTCAGTAACTGTGCAAACCGGTGTGTCTCATTTGGCTGGTCAGATAGACCCCTACAGTATGTTTCTGGCCAGCCTTATCTACATGGTGCTATAGAGCGCCATTATTCAAAGTCAGGTCCCTGGACCAGTGCCCCTGGTCCCAGGCATGTTGCTCAGCACTCCCTTGGCTGGTTAGCTGACAGAAGAATGGATTATTCTCTAAATGAATAGGAATAGATTATATTGTCCTTTTAGTCCTTCCTGCAATAGCTGGCTGCACTGGCCAGGTTTCTGAGCGTGTTTGGCCGCTATCACAGTTCATTTGATTACTATCAAAATCAAACATGTAGTACCTCTATAAAGCTTTTGTTGACCCAATATTCTTGAAAAGAGATTACATTTCATTTCACAAGGCGGATCCATGGTCCACGGTAGCTGGGTAGTAATCTGTCACTGGAAGCACAAACATAGAAGTGGGTTTGTATCTGGTACAAATTAAAAATTTATGGATGTTGGGCCAGGTTATCTGGCATGAGGTGATCCACCTTTGGCTAGGTTATCAGGTTGGGTTTATTGGCTGGGTGGATAGAAACATCTATGAGGATTTTTGTGCTAAAACCTGAAAAATTGTGTGTGTGTGCATGCTTGTGTGTGAGTGTGTGAAGGAGAGAAAGATTGAGACTGAAAGAGAGAGGCCAATAGTTCTCCCTGGCCGTCGTAACTGGATGGGCAGATGAACCTTCCCATCTAAGTGTTTGTGGTGGCTACAGTTTAGTCGCTGCAAAAAGAGAACCATGCTATTAGTATTTTCATGGCCGGCCAAAATCTTTTTCACGGCTCAAGTTGGATTGGACCTCATGGAGATTCACTTTGAAGCATCACATTAAAACTGCCGAGAAGATAGCTTAGTCCGCTGCACCCTCTTTTCATTCAATCTTTTGCAGCCCTGCCATGCACCGAGAACTTAATGTGCATATGCTTCTTTGTCGCTTGGCACATGGTGACAACTGTGACTTTCCCTGGCTGAAACTATGCAGCGGATAGAGAGCTCTATGGCTTTCTGGCTGAGGGTGGTGGCTAAGAAAGGCCAGCTGGCTTTCTCCAGGTCTGGACTTGAATTGACAGGAGAAATATGGTCCTGGGGACTGCCAGAGGAGAGAGGGGTTCTGGGAGAGATATCTTCTGGCCAAGGCTGGCCACCAACACTCAACAATTCTTGGATTAAAGTAGAGGGAAGGGTAAAATAACCCAGGTACTGTTGGATGGGAGTTTAGTTTTATCCGCCAGAATCCCAAAGACACAACATAGTGAAGGCAATGTCATACAAGTTATCATTACTTTGGCAGTTTACAGTGCAGGTAACTATTATACTATTATTATTATTATTATAAGTCCCCTGTTGCGCATGGATACGTTTTTTCTTAAGTGTTATACCTTTAAAATCAGTATATTGTAACACAAGACTGTAATATTTCTTACATTGCAACACAAGACTCAACCAAAGTTAAAATAAAACTAATAAATACTTTCGGAGTTGAACAAAAGTGCAGCATCTGTGTGTAAATATTGAAAATTTACCATGGCTTCATCTCTGCCATGTCCGTAGATTTATTCATCAGTAATGGATACAGTCATAGATTCTTGGAGGATGAGACAGGGTGATAAAAGAATAATTTAGATGCTTTACTATCCCATTATTACTCAAAAGTCAAGTACAAAGTTTCATTTCATTTCATACTTCAGTTTTTACGAATCTGCTTTTCCAGAGGTGCTGGGAAGATTGCTGTCATCATGGAAATGACACACATGGAAGGCACAGTCAGTTAAAATGGCCATAATTCACAGGCCCCCCAAATTATGTTTTTGTATAACTCACATTCATCAGCCTCTAAAAATAAGTATTAGATCTGTCTGTTTTCCATTTTCAGGACAGGGTTATTTGAAAATGAAGAAATATTTATTATAAATACCCAGCAGACTGGATCAAAATGGAAAACAGAGTTTCTCACCAGCGTGGTTTCTAATAAAGGTAGAGAAAGCATGCAGCTATTGATAAACAGCAGCAATGCAGTTAACCTAGGTTAATGCAATGACTTACCTGTTTCCTTTTCAGTTCCCGTGGGCTTCTCCCTTTGTTACTCCTTCAAAAAGACCCAGCAGGGCATGAAATTAAGCTTGCCTGCCTGCCTGAGGTAAGAGATTTTGGGAGTGGGCGAGTCCAGAAAAAATAAACGGATGTACTAGCCCAGTTGGCACGTGCGACCGGGCGGCAGATTCTCAATACCACGCATGAATCTACACCAACATTTAGTTAAGGTGTCATAGAGATGTCAGTGCTGCCGGTGCTTCTAAATGAATTGCACGTATTCTGTTTCTTTGGTTCCACCTTAAAATCCAAAGACTCGTCACTGCTTCAGCCAAAACTGTGGCCAGAGCGCCAATAACTCAACGCTAAGGAAACAGCGTTACAAGTAGGTAAGATAGGCAGCTCTTCAACTCAGTGACAAAGGTGCTATTATATCAATATATGTTGTCTTTACCAGGTTTTAAAGGCTGCATTACAGAAAAGAGATGCCATTTAGACTGTTCTAGTTGGTCTATCATTTGCCTTGTTTTTTGCAAATACTACCATTGCCACCACCTAAGGAAAGACAAAAAAAATATTCACCAGCAATTTGAAAGTAAAGAGTAAGCATGTTTCTGGAGGGCTGGAATATGGTTGGGAATTAATTGTACAGATTAATTTATCTTGTGTCAATATGCAATTTAATGTAATCACTTCTTTAGTAGCCATCAAATTACAATACATACACTGTAAGTATTGTAAAGTAATGATACAATGTGAGGTATACAAAAGAACATATGTTTTTATTCATGGTCTTCCTCGATAAACCTGAATATTACATTGTCATTTGACTAGTCATAATTTGTTATGCTATTAAAATTTCATTCCACTAGTCCACTGGGTTTGTGCCCAGAACCCATACGTTCCACCCTGTGTTTCAACATTAGAACATTAACTCTTGCCTCTGTAGTCTCTGTTTTTAGATGCAATATCGTCCCAAACAAATCCCAAACAAATTATAAAAGAAAAAGCGCTCCATGCAAAGTGTACCATTTGTGTGCCACATAGTGTGAGACCCACCATGGGTCAAACGCCCACAAAACAATAAAGTAAAGCTAATTTAGACACAAAAAGTTGTGAGTCTTAGTTCTAGCCTCTGGCTATAAGAGAGAGTTACCGATGCTGGATGTACTCAATGGGCAGAAATGTCAAAAGCCATAGGAAGGGCATGTGAGTCATTGAAGTAGGTCATGTTTTGTTGATTTTTAATCTTTTATTGACTTCTAGATATTCACTATATTTTTCTACAGCGAGGTGATGCCCCCATGGAATACTTCTACTTTTAAATAATTTTGTACACTCTTTCTGCACATACACAGCTTGTGTCACCTTTTTATTCCTTGACAACGGATGCACGAAGCCCACGTTGTGTAAAACAAATGTTACGGCTTATAGAAACAGATGTACATAATTCACACAAACACCATACCTCCATTTTTCTCCTTGCTCTCTCAATTATTCATTGCATCTGGTGATACTGGCGGTGGAAACGTGTTATGTTTAGCACAGCAAACAAGCTCCACAACAATGTACACCATCATTTGCAGACTATCATTTCTCTCCCATAGTTTTCATAATTCATATTTCATCCCTGATTTCCTGACAACTTGAGGGCTTGTCAGTCTTGATGAATGATTTATTGATGGGAACTGCCATGTTTTAGTGAGTAGTCGTTCACCTGTTGTGACCTCAATGCTAACTCGCTTCGGAAGTCATGCAAATCAAATGGCCCATATCGTGCATACTAAAGACGAGGGAATATGATAATCAATATTTAAATATCAATCATGCGATGTCTACACTTGGCAATACAGTGGGCTTTAATTCACATTGAATCTCATGTTCATTGTTCAGGGCTCTGCATTATAAACATTGCAATCAATGAATTTTAAGCTTTTTATAGCGCTTCACATTTTCATATAGAGTAATTTTCCCACAGTGAAATGCATACAGCGTTGAATAAATGGAGCCACTTCAAGATTCTGTCTTTGTAAAACACACAAATGGCTGGCTGATCAACATCCTTCAACAGACCCGTATTTTACAGTACAATAACTCACAGTCTCATTGCCATGGATAAGAGGGTTTTACATAATGCCTCTTGCTATTCATTCCAAGAACAAAGTGGAACCCCTCCTCGCGTCTTACTCCAAAATCTGCGGGTGAGCTTGTGATTAATGTGTAATTGACTTGATGAATGGGTTTCCCATTCCGCGAATCCATCAAAATACTGCCTGATTAAGCGTCCTCCGTGCCACTGATTAAAAACCAGCCGGATCAGCTTCATTTAAACACAAGCACAAACCCATCGTGTTTCAAAACCTGGTCACGCCCATCGATTATCTCCATGCAATGCGCAGTAATCAATGCACATAAAGGCTGGGGTATTGGGGGTGAGGTTGTTGTGGGTGCAAGGGATACTTGGGAGGCAATGCGGTGGAGGATCGGCCCAGTTTCGGCGGCGGATAATCAGTCATGCCAGCGCGGGCAGAATAGGATGGATGTGGGGCGGAGGAGGAGACGGATAGCGGAGGGAAAGAGTTTGAGAGGTGAGAATGAGACAGAATGGGATTCAGACAGAGAGAGAGATGGATAGAGAAAGTAAGACAGTAGTGAAGAAAGTTTGATGGGAAAAAGCAAGGGGCGAGAAGGAGGGAGGGAGCCGAGATGAGGGAGAGGTGCTGACAGAGAGAATGATGAACAGACAGACAGAGAATGAGATGGGCCTGTGTGAGGACGAAGGGAGAGATAGAGCGGAGGGAAAGCCCTGCGAATATGACACTCCCCTCCTCACCTCTTCTTTCTATTCATCATATTTAGCCTCATATTTCTATCTACACCTCTCTTTCTCTCCCTCCGTTGAAAGTGTGATTATGGTGTGATGATGGCTAGGATCCTACCCTATAATTCCCAGAGAAGAACATATAGCAGGGGGGAATTACTAGAACCAGGCGAATGAAAATCCCAGCACCCCGATGATAGCATGATAAGAAAGAGACTGGTAGAGTTAAAATTATACAATGTGGGTTCAAGGCTCCATTCTTGCCATTCTGATGACTGGTAATGGATTTGGACGCTATGTAAAGCCATATTTCTTGGTTTCCCTTTTTAATTTTGCGCAGTATGTTTGTAGTATTGCAACAGAAGCGAGCAGAATTACCACAGGCCTTCGGTTCATGGGGAGCCAGTGTATTTCTATGTTTCCGTTACCAAGGCAACAGTTGTACGCATTCACTAATGTCATCTAATCGGCAGAAGAGTTTGTCATGTTGGTGAAGGCAGAAAACTCACCGAAGCTAATGCACAACATGTTCTGTTGACGTACGACTCTAAATTAGGTAAAGGCTGTCAAAATAATCTTGTGGCTCTTGCATTTTTAATTCAAATTAATAGGGAAGAAACAAAACAAACAAAAAAAAAAGTAGAAAACTACACTCATTAGAGTGTTTTTGCTTTGTGCCTCAACTCGTTGTAGAGAGGGTGAGAGAGGTTTTCCGTGATGGCTTCGATCTTGTCCATCGTCCAACGACCTGAGAGGAGAAGATGAAGGGAGAGAACAGATGGTCGAGCGAGCGAGACATAGAATGGAGTGAGGGAGCAGAAGTAGCGAGAGCAAATGTTTTTCAAAGTTTTTGAATCACTGCAACCACAAGACGTTCTTCTTCATGCTGTCATAATCGTGCACAAAAAGTTTTCAGCCGATAGATCCAGTAGTTTGTGAGATTAGCCGTGGACAGACACACACACACAGACACATGTGACGAAACGCATGATCTTGTGGCAGAGATAAAAAAAAAAAAATTAAAGACAAACTTGGTGTTGTGATTAATTAAGCCTTATCGTTGCTGTGGGCTGCATACAAAATGAGAGAGAGATCCGCCTGAGAAAGCCCACGTGCTTGTTTTGTCACAATGGAAGTGTTAATTAAATTATTCAATCAGTTCCCTAAAGATGGCTGCCAATTGGCCCTTTTGCAACTGTAGAATCCCCTATACAATGCCTATTCTACTCAGATCTGTTTATACGGTGTGCACACTATTGTTGAAGAAGCCGTTTTGACAGTACACCATCTGGTTGATTATTTTCATAAAGAACGTATTTTATGCATTGACTGATGACACTGAGGCATCATTGTCATATTGATAATCACAGTAAAGAACTAATTTCTATATTTGACCATAGTATATCAGAATTAAAAGGGAAATGCTCATAATTGATGTAAAATTAGCAATTTAAGAGTTCAAAAAGAAGACAAAGATACTGAATGAAGAGTATACATGTCATAACACTATGTAGATCTATTGCAGCACGCATACAAGCCCACACCAGCTAATTGTATTTCACAGATGATGATCCCAAAGAAAAAACACCCCAATAATGTCCTTTGCTAATCAATCCTTCCCACAAAAAATGATGAGATGCCCAAGTGGCTCAGTGGGCTGAGTTGAGAACGAGGTAACTATGATGATGTCGGTTCAAATTTGTTTCATGACCTTAGCTGCATCCGACTACCCCCGCGATGGCGGCTAAATTAAGTTTTGAGATTTTTAATTAAAACTTGAAACAACAAAATTAATAGTGCGCACTGGATGAGGACTCTGGCAGAGGAAGATGTAGGAAGGGCCAAAGAGGGAGCAAGAGAAAAGAGAATTATATCGTGGGAATTAATATAATATGACATTATTAGCAGTATTATACAGCAAATTGTGAGCGCCAAGAGGCAATCGATTTTTCAAAAGTGACACCCCAAAAAGTAAATATACATTCAAAGGATCAGTCTCATGAAACTGAAGCCGAACCTTCATCTGTGTAAGCTTTGATGAAGAAAATTTATAAAGAACATACCCAAGAATGAGATTTGGAGATGGTAATGGTATGGATATTGACCTCCATCTCCGTGCAGTACATACCACATCCGCTATAATGCGAGACGTTTTAACTTTCCCCAGATTTCCCATAATTCATTCCCTTTGTGGTGCGCTCACCCAGTTTAGTTTCCAGAGCCTGGAAGATAATGAGAGCTTGGCTGGTCTCTGCATACATGAGCATTAGCACTCAGATGAGTATTAGCAGTGAAAAACCAGCCCAGAAAAGCCTCTCGCTCCTCTCCTCCCACCTCCCCCTCTGTTAGAAGCCTCATTTTCTTGGCAGCCATTAGTCAACTCTGTGTTCCCTTACCTCCTCTCAAAGTGTTGATCTCCCTTTATTCATCCACCGTTCATCTCCTCTTTCACCTTCCTTGCCAGCCTCTCTCTTCCCTCTCACTCATTTCCTCTCTCTCTGTCCCTCTTTCTCTCCCTTCCTCAATTTGTCTTTCTTTCTCGCTCTGTGCTTCCTGTCTTACTCCGACTCTTTCCTTTTCCTCTTATTTTTCTCCTCATCCCTCTCACTCTCCTCCCCAACTCTTACTCCCCTTCTTTCCTCCACCCTCCCTCCTCTCCTATCTTTCCCTCCTACTACAGAACATCAAACAGAATCCATTTCCCCTGGAGAGGTGGACTAGCCCCCGTGTGCTGCTCTTGATCTCTGTCCGAGCATCTCTGTTTGACAGCTTACAAATGAGTCTGACCCCTTGTCAACAGGACATTCACGTACACACACACACTCACACACTCACACACACACACACACACACACACACACACACACAGAAGATCCCTGCATAACCGCAAGTGTAGCACTGCCGCGACCTCTGCCATGAACAAGACCTTTACTGGCCTCTGCGCTAGTGGAGACATCAGCCTTGTGTGTGTGTGTGTGTGTGTGTGTGTGTGTGTGTGTGTGTGTGATGCGGTGTGCACTGATATCTCATTTCTTACTGTTTGACCTCTCGCCTATGCCTCACCTCTGACCCAAACCGTAGTGAGGAGAGGAGTCTGTAAAAAAAATGCACATCTAAAAATAGAAGTACATAACTGTTAACATGCGGTTTTGTGCTCCCGAGAATGAACCACATTTTATAGTTCACATCTGCTGCATACATGCACATGCATATGCATGATATGCATGCATATATGCACACATGCATAGTTTATAAACACACAGGTAACCATCCCAGCGCAGACAAAAACATCAGAGGGCATTTTCCCCATCACGCTATTATATCAGCGTGACTCTGTAATTCAAAACGAGAACATGCGTTTCCCGTCACAGTGCCTCAGCATTACGATCATCAGAGTTTTTACTGTAACTGTGACATCCCCCCACTGCGCCTCCTGACATTAGGCTCTCATAGATGCCTGAACAGCTCCCAATGCACCTCTGCATTTCTGCCGCTGATGAAAAATTCATCAGGAGCCCTGGCAAAAAATCCCAACGCAGCTCAGTCCCATTAATATTTATCTTTCCGTTAACTATCGTGTTTGTCGTGGTGGAGGGGAAAAGGAGGGCCATTGCTGGGGAAAAGGTCACAACCCCAAACAAACCTGAGTGACCAAAACACCATACCTGCTGTATATACAACATGTCTGATAGATCTGATAGATTTAGTTTGATGTAATGGTGCAGCCATAAAACAATGACATCTTGGGTTGGAATAGTTTACTCAATATCTGTGTGATGTAGCTTCAGTGACAATAAAATCATAAAATTACAAATAATTGCACTATTTACATTTTTCAATTTCATTTGAACAAGAGTTATGTAATTTATTTATTTATTTATTTATCTATTTATTTATGTATTTATTAGTTGAATGTGCAACGCTTTAGCTCCCTAGAGCGCCATATATGTGCATGCCAGACCTGTAGGCGTATTTTTTCACTCTCCATTTCTTTTCCATGGTATGTGTGCATTTGGCTCCAGCCACAATTGAACAAATCATGTAACCACTGAGACTCCATTTTTGGAGTAATAGTTGGTTAAACTGCATTGAAACAGCAGCACAGGGCCGAGATTTTTGGTGAAGGCCTATATGGCAAAGTATGGCAGATGTAGAAATTTAATCAAAACAGCACAGAAAATTGGCAGAAATCACAGCACAGGAGCGGAACGTGAGAATCAGAATTGAATTTGGAAAATTGAGAGGATTGACAGGTAAGCTTGTATTATCCACAAATATTTCCTTTTATGGGCGGAGAGAGATTGATGACCAGTTTTGACACTTCCTTCCTGAAATGGTATTGGACTTGAGACAGATTACACCCGTCTTGACCTTTAAGACAATAATGATAATATATTTTAAAATGGTTTCTCCAAAGGGCTTTACATTTTAACTGCTTAGAGTATCCTTGGTTCAACCCGTCTGGCAATGGCAGTTCTTCAGAAAGTATTCAACTCCCCTGACTGCTGTTTATTTATTTATTTTTTTTAATTCAAAATGATCAGAAGTGAAAGCTGAAACGTTTGGAGCCATAGAGTGTTCAGCGCCCTTTGCAGTGTCGCTTCAAATTGATTTGAGTTATATCCCGAATTCCTTTTAGATATTCCTGCAACTTGATTGGAGGTCACCTGTGGCCAATTTGATTTATTAGACATGATTTAGAACAAAGCACAGATGACAGTGAATATTAGAGCAAAAATTCAACCATGAAGTCCAAGGAAGTGTCTGTGGAACGGCTCAGAGCACAGTAGGATCCATCATTATGAAAAGGAAAAAAAAAATGATGGGACTATTCATGTTCGTACAGCTGTTCGTCTGACAAAGTGAGTGACCAGGCATGAAGGTGACCAACAACCCAAGGCAGCATGTTATGGCTGGTTTAAACTTAATGAGACAAATGTCATTCGACAACGCTGTACAGCATCTGACAGCCCTGGGCGTTCATACTCAATACACCGGTGTGTTGGTGGGCGTCCTGGGTCTACGGCAACACGGAGGTGTGGGATGTGGGATTTGTCCAGTGTCTCGGCTATAATGATGACTTTGACTGTCTCAGTCCAGGAGTTAAGGTAGTCCTCAATTTGCAATTTGTGTTACACCTCAGCTGTCACAAACTATGTTATCATGGTCCACATTCACTAAATATAGGTCCACTTCCGTTGTGGACTAAAAACAACAGTACGAATGTGGAAATTTTTTATTTTATTTAATTTTTTTCATTTTTTTACCTGTTTTTTCCATTTTTCAATGACAGATTAGTTGGGTTCTCCATGGCTACATAAAATACTCTGAGCTCCAAGGCTGGTTAATTAATCAGTGCAACACAACAAATCATGAAATGTCTATGCTGTTTTGATTTTCACGGTGCATGTCAAGTGTCTTATCACTCCTGTCCAGTGAAAACCATCTATCTCCAAAATGTTACTTTTTCAGCAACTCAAAAAAACAGTCTTGTTTTTAGCTTGGCAACTGTATGTTTTTCAATTTCTAAAATTAGTTTTGGAAAGGTTTCATAACCAAAAGTGTTATAGAACTCTCTGAAACCACGGAGGAGCAGGTAAATATTCATGAAAATCTCCTAAATTGGAGATACAAGGTTTTCACTGGACAGCGACGTTATGCAAGATGTTCAAAATTATGTCGAACCAACAGAATATGAGTCATTTGATGTTTGGCTTAAGGTTATGAAATAAACTTTAAAAAATGCAGAAAAAGTCAGGGTTAGGGTTATGGCTTCTGTGGTCTGAGACAAAAATTGACCTGTTAAACAAAAATGCATGTCTGGCAGCAGCCTGGCATATCTTATCACCCATGTAACACCATGCCCACTGTGAAGCGTGGTGGTGCCAGCGTCAGGTTGTCAGGGATGTTTCAGCAGCAGGGACAGTGAGGCTTTTAATGATGGGAAGGGAAAAAGGAATGGAGCCAGATTCAGACGAATTCCTGAGCTGGTTTCAGAGTGTCAAAGACCCCAGACTAGGTTGATGATTCATGTTCCAACAGGACAGGGACCATAAGCGCTTGAATCATGTCAGACGTCTGTGGAACCTGTTCACAGATGCTCCCCAAATCTGCAAGGAGAAAGGGGTGAAAACTCCAAAATGCAGATATCCCAAGCAGACATGAATGCATCAAAGAGGACTGGATGTTGTGTATCAGTGCTATAGTTGTTACAAAGTACTGATTCAGGGCTTGTGTGATTTAAAAAAGATTTGCTATGATGACGTATTTTCTGTAAGAACTGACCAAAAATCAATTCAGTGCATTTTGATTGCAGACTACCGAACTACAAAGACAGAAAGTCACTTGGGTTTAATAGCATTTAATAGCTTTCTAAGAGCACCATATATTAAAAGTGCACACTTTTTTCTTTGCTCTGTTTGTATTTTTTTTTTTTAAGTTGCCACAATATATTGAAGATGAAAACTCTGTTCTGCCAAAATATCAATTATAATAATAATAAACTTTAATTGTATAGCACTCTTCAAAAGACATTTAAAAAGCGCTTCACATCAACAGAATAAAATGAAGAGACCAAAACAACAATAGAAATAAAAGAAAAGGGATAACAAAGAACAATTTCCCATGGCAATATAAAACCTAAAATATAAAAAAATAGATTTAAAAAAACAAAAAATAAAATTATAAAGGCAGTTGTATAAGTGTGTCTTGAGAAGAGATTTAAAATGTGATACTGAATTGGTCCACCTGAGATTCTCAGGCAGGGCGTTTCGGAAAAACAACATGAATTTATGAAGCAGTTACTGTGCACTTTTGACACTTTGGTACACGTGTTGTGGGTTTCATACACCTTACAAACCACACAGAAATAATTCTATAAACCTTTTTCTCAAGAAACAAGAGAGACAAATTTTAGCCCACCAGCAGCTGTTGGTCATGTACGGTAGATACAAGGAATCTGCTTGTATTCACAACACACCAATCTATTCGGAGGAGCTGATTTCAGGGCTGCATGCAGATAATGAATGGTGTTATTTACTGAGGGGAGGCCACTGTGGAGCAGAGAGGGAGAGGGTAGAGATGGCTGGGAGGCAAGCAGCTGTGTGTGTGTGTGTGTGTGTGTGTGTGTGTGTGTGTGTGCGTGCAGCAAAGTGGCCCTGAGCTAAACTAGCCCATCCGGCTTCTGCCAGGCAGACTCCTCACTCCTACATGCACACACAAACAACACATACGCTCACACACACACACACACACACACAGTACTCTCCAATATTACAGCACAAAACCTCCAAGGCACATACACTTGCACATACGCACACACTCACACACATAGATATAGAGTGAGAAAGAAACACACTCCTACGCAGCATCTGTCCTCTGCTGGCTCAAGCAGGCTGTGAGGTGCTGTGGTGGTGAGAGGTTCCAGCAGCGATTTGGCTAAACTGACAGCAGCAATACAGCTAAGTGAGAGTGTGTATGTATATATATACATATGTATGTGTGCATGTGTGTGTGCATTTTGCACATCCAGCGTGCATTCAGGCTCATGTGTATTTGAGTGTTCTTGCATAAATGAATGCCTGTACCCGTGTGTGTGTGTGTGTGTGTGTGTGTGTGCGTGTCTGCACCTGTGGCCTTGTGTTGTGGCACGTGTGTGTCTACATGCACACACGCCTATTTGTGCACAAACACACTGTTTGTGAATGTTTCTACATTCTGTGTGTGATTTTGCTGGTGTATGTATTTGTACTTATTCTATGTCCATGTGCACGTGTGTGTGTGCGCGCATGCAAGTGCTTGTACCTGTGCCCAAGTTTGTGCTTATATCTTGTGGACTATACACACGCATGCTTGTGTGTGTGTGTGCGCGTGTTTGCCTGCATGTGTGTGCTTGTACTTGCATTTGTCTGAGTGTACTCATTCCCAGATGCATGCTTGTGTGTGTGCCTGTGTGTGTGTGTGTTTGTACTTACATACATGAGTATATGTGCCAGTTGTGCTAATATCCAGCAGAATGATGTGTGTGTGTGTGTGTGTTTGTTCCAGCAGTAGTTTGGCTCGGAGCTCACAAGTGAAGCTTCAGAGCCCCAGAGCAGCTGTTCTCTAATACTGCAGCTGGAATGGAGGACACACCACTGTACAGTAGAGCAGTTTAGCTCTGTTTACTCCACTGTGTACCTCAGATACCAGACTGTCAGCTTGTCAGGACACACATGAACATACATCATCGCCCCCTATGTCAGTCTCCGTGGGTAGTAGGTGGGCGGTAGGTGGAGGGGGACGAGTGTGGGTGGGTGGTTGGGTTGGTTGGGTGTTGGGTGGCCTGACAGGGCTTTGATCTGACTCTGTGGGCTCACTTGTAAGAAGCGGAGTCACCCATTCATGTCAACTTCACCGTCGGCTGAAGCTCGGTTATACAAGCCGCCTCATGCAATCCCATGCAAAAGTCAGGGCATGAGAAGGAGGCTGAAAGAGAATGAAAACACATCCTCGGTGAGACCAGTGTCGTGTTTGTGTGTGTGCAGAATTTACTGCCGCTCTGACATGAATGTCTGGTAGCTTCGATTTCTGAATGCCTTCAGTTTGATCCTTTATTTGCCGAGTGAATGTCACGAATTCCCTAAAACCTGCGGTATCCATTCAAAACACATTGAGTGATTTCAAACCTTCAGTAACTGGTCTTGATGATAGGACACGGTTGGTACAGTGACTCAGTGGTGGATCAAGCACACGAAGCACCCGTTTCCTCAATTTTTAAAACTGTATTTGGCAGCTCTAGTTATTCCAAAATATTGTCAAAATATTGAGCTATATTTTGGATTTTTTTGTGCCTGGTTTCTTTGCCTTGTTACCACTCCACCCATGATGTTTGATTAACCTGCCGTCTAAGTAATTTCATGATTTAGCCAACCAATAAATTGGTATAGTGCTGAGTAGAGCCCCTGGATGCTGTCCTTGGTCCTGAAAGTTTTTGGGTTTGTCTCACATAGTGTTGTCATTAGATTTGCTCATGAAAAACATTGAATAATGTTGACCAGTTACTTTCAGGCTAGAGCTCATGAACTATTCTTGCACCTGGGGCCATCATCACCCATTCTACCATTGCAGAGATTTGATTGGATGTTTGGAAAATCTGTGGAAAAAAAAAAAAGTTTTCAAGAAGCAGGAACAAGAGCCAGTCCTTTCTCATTACCTTTTTACAGAATATGCTTTGACAGCTAAAAATATAACAATACTTCACTAATATCCACTGCATTTTTGAACATACCCTGTAGGTTCACTTAATTATAAGCATGCTTGCAGGAGTCCCTAATCAACTTCAGACTTGTTGTATAATTCAGAAAATTCTGATACTGCCAGAATATATTTTTTTCATCCGGTTTCCCTGCCACTCTGGCCAGCCTCCCTTATTGCTCCTGTTGGCCACACAAGGGTTATATCAATAGCACAATCGGCACAGTGAAAAGCCATTCACGCGTGGCGCAAGGCACTGGAAATAATGGACTTCAGAGCACAGCGGTGGAGCAATCATGTCTAATGCGAAAGCGCCGCAGAGGTAAAAGTAAGCACGCTATTCTTTTCTCACCTGCCCCCGTTTTCAGGAGGCTGGAGGTTTTTATCCGAGAGCAACAAGCAGGCCCTTGTTGACCTTGTGTTCTGTTTCCACAGTAATTGTCACGTACGTAACAGCGCCTGACGTCAGACAAGGGATGAGAATTGTTCTCTTTCCAAGTCATAAATAAGGCGAATAATAAGTGATGAATGATATTTATGACCAAGCGCCCTGGGTATGAACAGATACCATGTAATAGCGCTGTGACCACATCAGGTACCGGTGTATTTTTAGAGCACTCATATGCCTCCCTTAGCTAGCCAGACCTGTCTGATTGCAGCAAAACTGCCAATTTCCATCTCTCTCTCTCTCTCCCTCTCTTTCTCTCTCTCCATCCATCCATCTAAATTATCCATGATTTTTTTCTAACTCTGCCTTACTCTCCTTGCTCTGCCGCTGCTTCAACTGTCTCTGTCTCTGTCCATTTGTGTCTATCTCATTCTGTCATTGTCATTCTTTATATCTCCCTCTCCCCACTCCATCTCTAGCTCTCATTCCCTCTGTCATTTTCCCTTTTATGCTTCACCTGCTGTTCCTCTCTCCTATATTTTTTTCATCTCCCACTCCGCGCCACTCATCTACCCCCTCCCCGCCTCTCCCTACCTGTTTCGCCTCCCAAAGTCATCCTAATTAGTGTTTAAAGCCCCTGCTCCCCCACGGCGAGGTCATCTGTGCCCGTACGCCGCCGCTGCTTCGTCGCCGCCGTGCCAACTCTAATGAAAGGGCCATATCTCTTGCCATCAGTGCGTGTGTGTGTGTGTGTGTAAGAGAGAGAGAGAGAGAAAGAGAGAGAGACAGAGAGAGAGAGACCACTCACACATCATTAACAGCATTACCTCAATTACACAGCCTGACAATGAGAACT
>OMLF01032398.1:3790-17205 GCA_900302615.1 Holocentrus rufus
TGTGTCACCAGCAGGTGGCGGACTGTGGTCAGGGGTTGAAGCAGTGATGCACACGTGTTTCATTGTAAAGGAAAAAACATTTTGACCCACACTGTTCAGAAGAGGGCGGTAAAGCGCCTAAAGCTGTCTGTCAAAAAAAGTAATTGTAAAAGATAATAGTTAAATATTAGAGTATTTAAAATAATACATAATATAATTCACATGTATGGTAGCGAGCAATTCGATATATTGTGTATAAAAATGCATAAAAAAATATATATTTATGACTAAAAGTAAAAGATACCGGAAAAGGAAGTGCCGTGACGTGCTTCCTTGTTGACAGTCGCCCTTATCCAGGTTTGCGTCAGTAAAAGGCGCGCAAATGGTGGCGTATTTACAGCAAGTTGGCGATAAGCGTTCAGTCTGAGGGTTACAGAGAGGTTTGGCTGTTACTACACTTACAACACTTACAAACCGTTAGGGGGGGAAATGGCGTGTAAACGAGGAGCTCTCATCGTGCTGGAGGGAGTGGATAAAGCAGGGAAAACTACGCAGTGCAATAAGTTGGTACAGGCTCTGCAGCAGAGCGGCCGCCCGGCTGAGATGATGAGATTCCCCGGTGAGACTTGTTTGAAAGTCATACCTAAGATAAATGTTGGAATAACTACTCCTCCCCCTCCCTTTGTTGGTTTGTAAACTGTCATTTGAGTGACTAACGTTATATCTTCATATGTCGTTGCTTTGTGAAACAGACAGGACCACGACGATCGGACAGCTGATTAACGCCTATCTCGAAAACAAAAGCGATTTGGAGGATCACACTGTGCACCTGTTGTTTTCTGCAAACCGCTGGGAACTTGTGTAAGAACCCGTGTCTAATATGTTTTTTGTTATTTTTAACTGAATAAAAGAGAGGGAGGGAAAACGAAGTCACTGACATTTACAGGTGACAGCAGTTTGAATGGATATCCAATCATCAATACCAACTCTTCACCTGCGTTTGTAATTCACAAATATTTCAATACGTATTAGATGCTCTGGTTGGCATTTCCTACCACACAATAAAGAAAACAAAAATAAACGCACCATAAAACCGACCTACCCAGTCACACCCAATCCTCAACGACCCCCTGGATGGATCATAACAGATATTTACCCTCATCTATATCATGATTGCAACATGGGACAACTTTGTCACAGTTCAAAGCTTGCAGTAGAGACTTCCGTGTTGGCTGTTATCAGTGAGCGCCAAAATCCGGTCTTGCTCTGTTAAGGAATGAGCTTGTTTCCATCGTCATGCTTTGCTGACTAGCCGGCAGAGATTTCGTTTAACAGATTTTCTGTATAAAATGAAGGATATCACCTCGCAGACCTTCCAGAAAACGATCTCTGGGCTTCTGTGAACTCAGCGTGCAGTTGTTTGGTTTTGACAAACATGATTTATGAGAACTGTAGGCTCCATGTACGAAGTGGAAACGAATCATTTGTTTGGTTTGTTTTCTGGTAGATACAGATATGTTGTTCCACATCAGCTGCCAGTCAGATCTGGTGTAACATGGCGATGCAGCCTTTTCCAGGTTCTGACTGTAAAGGAAAAGTTTGTTCGACTAGAATCCATGTTGAAGACTAGACCCATTGATCTGGTCAGTATCCTGTAAAAGGGATTGATGTCCCCAAGGAATAACATAGTTGTACATGCACTGTGTCACTAGAGGTAGGAAATGAAGTGCTGGGCATGTTGTCATGTCTCTCATTATTGTAGGAAATATGAAGTCCCTCATTCTCCAAAACATATGAGTGAACAAATTCCATGGGGAAAATTAGATTGGGTGTTTAGTTTTACATACTACGTTTGCTATTCAGAGCGTGCCTCACTTGTAACAGCTTAAATTTGGATTGTTTAAATAATTTTTGATGTATTCTGTGAGGGTGGATATTCTCCTTGATAGGACACCTAAATGTATGAGAATATGGAGTAACATGTTGAGTTATTCTAATCCTCCCAGGCCTTTAATGAAGAAGAAGCTGGAGCAGGGTACCACTCTGGTTATAGACCGATATGCCTTTAGTGGAGCTGCTTTCACCAGCGCCAAGCCAGTGAGTCCTTTTGCAACCTTTCAAGCTGCATGCATTCATCCATGGAAGCTTATGACAGGTCAGCTTGACACGTCTGTCTTCTGCTCTGTGCACAGGGCTTCTCTCTGGACTGGTGCATGAAGCCCGACGTGGGACTGCCGAAGCCAGACCTCGTCATGTTCCTCCAGCTGAGTCCAGCCGAGGCTGCTCTCAGAGGTCAGTTTGGACAGGAGAGATATGAGAACAGCAGCTTCCAACGAGCCGTCCTGCAGAAGTTTGAACAGCTGATGAAAGATCCTTCAGTCAACTGGCAGGTAAGTGGAAGGATGTGAAGATTTGACTTGTGCATTTGTTCCAACTTGTGTTGAAAATGCACACATTTCTGATCTAAACTGTCTTTCCTAGGTAATTGATGCCTCTCAAAGTGTCGAGGATGTGCACACGGACATCAGGACCCATAGCCTTAATGCTATTAACACAGCTGAGAATCAGACACTCGGAGAGCTGTGGAACTGAACTTGGACAAATCCATCACTACCACAACCATCACTATCACCTCTTCAGTGGACCACACTCTCTGCTGAGTCTTCTTTGTCACTTGACACTGATTGTCTGAGGACAGGATAAAGGAGAAGTGACTAGGACGTGCTTCCACACATTCCACATTTTTGTGGAATACAGGAGAAAGAATAATTGAAAATTCCATTGTCAAAGGTCCAAGAGTTTTATTTTATCTTTTTAATCCTCTTTTCATTACATGTCTATTGTCTCTTTCATCTGTCTACATATTGTGTTGAGTAAATAAATAATCTTCAAATGAACTAGTGTACAGATTTTTAGACTTGACAAGGATACTTTGCATGAACAATTAATACAACTTGGTCTGCAAATTTGACTAAATTTGGTTTCATTACAGGCTGTTACAGACTTCAGATATTAGTGACAAACTGCGTAAGCCATGAGTGTCATGAACCATTGTGTCTAAACAACAACAAAAAAAAAACTTGTTATGGCAATTCTGCTTATGGATTCAGGGAAAGGCACCATATCACTTCAAAATAAACATTTAAAGTGTTAAGACTCAAATGGAAACACATTTATGTGAAGATGTGCATACAGAATTTATCCTGAGCTCCTGCTACTGCCTCCACCAGGCAGTCTCCATGTTGGATACAGAGAGCATTCAGAGGCTGTTGAGAAGAACGCTGTGTGACACACATGACTACACCATTGGTGCTGGACTGGCTCGAGAGGTCACCAGTAATCTTCATCCCCTTTGGCTTCCCTTCTGATACAGAGAAGAGACAGAGAATCTTTTGCCTACTGTCAAGAACAGTAACTCATTGTTCATATGTTCCTCACAGGGACAGGATCTCAAACTCTTCATCCTCTGAGTCGAAGAACCGCTCCAACCTGTCAGAGTCTGAGAAATCTGTAAAGGCAGAGGAAAAGGTGTGATCAAAATATATTTTCCGTGAAAAGAATGTTTTAAATCTATATAAAAATAAGGATGAAAAAGTGCAGCGTATTTACCAGGGGTGAGGTTTAGGACATCCACACTGACCATGTGAGACGGCTGACTGTCTACTAGCTCAAACATGGGCAAGCCTCCTCTGTTGCAGGACAGCTGAAAAAAAAATAGAGCAGATCATTTCATTATGCGGCTGTTCCTCTAATAGACTGCCAATCCTATATTTAACAGCTATTACAGAGTCAGGGGAGCAACAAGTGACCACAGAGACTTACCCTTCGGATGCGCATACACCAGTCGTCAAACTCGTCCTCCGTTTTGCAGAAGAAACCCTAGCAAACACCAGAAAACGATATCTGTTGACCAGGTGTGGAACATCTTAGTTACTGTGTGAAAGTTTCAGCCTGCTCACATTTAACAAAAGGGCACAAATCTTATCGTTGGAAAATTGATGTCATTTGTTATATGTTGCTTTTCCATTGAGATTGAATCCCTCTTCCCTGCGTAACCCTCCCTGGCGTTCCTACCGCTGCGATGGACGGGTCCAGTTCACAGATGTGCATGCGGCAGGGTGGGTGCTGACAGTGGTACGTCTCATCGGGGACCTGGCCGTCTTCGTACGGCTCCACTGCGGGCTGTGTGGTGTGCGGGTCTAAGTAGATGAGCTCCTCTCCTGGGCGTTGGGAAAAAAAAAAGAGGCGAGCATTTTGAGAACCAGCTTGTTCTGTGGCTGAAAGTAAAGTTCAGATGGCGAGCGTGAGTTGCTCACAGTGCACAGGTTGAGTGCTAATTTCACCAACACAGAAGACGTAACTTACCGACATAACCGATGAAATAATGGGCACTGTTGGGTTTTCCCCCAATAACGCCCAGGGACTGAGGCAGCATGAAGCATTGCTGTGAACAGAGGCAATGAGAAGGTTTATCTGACCCCGGCTGTGACTGAATTTGCTATTTAATTCATGTCGTGTTCGTGTCTCAAGGGAGCTTTGTCAGCATTTACTGAGGCAGGCTATTTTTTTTTCCAGCTTTAGTTTTCTCCTGCGCAACTGAAGACTAAGATATGGAACAGATGTCCATGTTTATTTAAGGGCTTTGGACAAATATGTAAGTAATTTGTTGGCATCTGACCCCAAACAAATGTATAAACACCTGTGACAAAGTAAACTAGAGGAATGCATCTCTGATATAGCAAATCAAGTTTCTGATGCCACTGCCTATAATTACATAAAACAAAAACAAAAGCACTCAAAAACGTGCAATCTTGTGGCTATTTCCCCCATAGAAAACCAATGACATGAGAAAACTATCTACTCTAGTTTATATAATCGCTCTACCTTGTACATGTATATCCTCGAGCATCTCACCTTCAGAGTTTCGATGTAGGCCTCATTTATGTCACTCAGGCCCAGCCTGAGGGGGATGAGGAGGACGAGAGGTTTCCAGAGGGCGGTCTCCTCCTCGGCCAGGGCACACGCCCCCTCCAGGCAGCCATTGAGCTCCCCCGCCCCCTCTGGTTCAGCACAGGCTCCCCCAAAGTCCAGCCAAGGCATACAAAGACGTTCTAAGATGACAAATATAAAACAATAAAACATAAGCCATCATAATGAAATAGCACAGAGATGGACATGAATGCTTCATAAACTACTCAAGTTGTGTGAGCTCTGCTGTGGCTTGAAGTATGAAGTAAATTAAAAGTTGAAGTCTGGGATTTCCACAGTTTCCCCTGTTTATCTTCTCTGGTGGCAAGAGGTATTTGAAATGATGCTCAGGCTACAGCAAAGATCTAGCAGCCAGTGCCCCTAATGTGTTATCATCTCACTGAACAGTTCCCACCCTGGTCAAAACAACACCTTCAGACCAGGTAATAGGCAATTATATCATGTGTACTGTGACCATATCAGTCAGGTTGGCCAAAAAAGATTTTCACTGTAGGCTCTTTGGGTAGGTGAGCCTGCTAAGTAGTGGGCAGCACTTGGCTATCCAGCCCATGAGGTCAAAACGTTCAGTAGCACTTAATGGGGAGCAGCTCTAACCATACTAATGCTGCCAACTGGTAATGTGTCACCTGACTCCTCCATCCAGATTAATAAAATACCTATTACCGGAAGAAGGTCCTGATTTCCAGCTCTAATCTAAAAATATATCCTGTACTATATTATAATTTATCCAGACTGATCCTGATGTCCCCTTACTTACTAGGGAGTTATGATGATAAACATTTTATTCAACCAGACAACTAAAATCTTTGACAGGTTTGTCAAAGATTTGCATGATTTTTTTCCCTGTTACACTATTTATTTTTCTCACACTGTTTTTATGTGTTTCATGAGTTTTAAGTGTAAACCCTCTCTGAAAAGTTTGAAAAGTTGCATCGACAACAAAAAACTTGTCTGCACTACATTAAGTTATAATAACAATAATGCATCTATTGGCAAAATTAATTTCATGACAAAAAGTTAGATTAATTAACCAGCCTGGCATTGGGTGATGCAGTAGACTCAACTACTAATGCAGATGTTGTCAATATGGATGTGAGTAGGCCTATTCAACTTTAAAATACTGACAACAGCCATGTGGTGACTTTCCACTGTAGCAAAATTATAAATATAAACGAATAATTTTCCAAAACATTCGAGCTGATGGTAACTTTCTAACTTTCTGTCTTCTTTAAACCTGCACATGAACAAGAACTGAAACACTGTCTTTGGACAAATTTGGACTTGGATTTATTTGCCCCTACAAGCATTCCTGGATGTTTTTACCCTACTTGGAACTTTGTCCTGTTACTGAGTAAGATACTAGATTATGTTGACACTGCCAATCTCTAAACAGAGCACAGTTTGACTCAGAATGCAAGTGCAGAAATGACATTTAAACTGTTTCTGGTAATAAATAAGGGGAGAGAAAAATCTCAAAAAGTTAAAGGTGTAGCATGGCTGCACTCACTGATCTCCTCGATGACCACAGTGTTATCCATTGCCACATGTACCACTAATCGGCTCCACGAGTCAAACATTGCCAGTTTCCTGAGAGGAAGACAGCACATTGAGCCAGTCACATTTTTTCTAATTGTTTTTTTAACCTTATCTAAGCACAGAATTCAATCTCTGTTTTAATTGTTCAACAGTGGGATGTTGATATATGGGGAGAGTAAATACAGACAGAGACAAGACAGTACTACATCTGTGTTTGTATTCATCTGAAAATTCCTATAGCATTAGACACTTACTTTAGGACCTGGGCCACTGTGTTTGGTCCATACCACTGGCCTATGGACTTTCCTTCTCCAACTCCCATCTGGGCTGCAATTAGGGGAAAAAGCATATTTTAAGTAAAAGATTTTATTATCTTATCAGGTCTTTCTATATTATCTGAGTAGGCCTTTGTGATAAATGTATAGGGCTGGCACTCAGTGCTTACCAATCTGATGGATGGAATAGTAGCTGTCTTTCTTGTCAATGAAGGCATTGAGAATACTGATGTATTCTTCTTTTTGTTTCTGGCCTCTGACCCATCTCCAGTCTGATAAACAAACAGCCAGTTATCAAGGCTGCTCGAACAAGCTCTTCATGGCATAGTGCACTCACTCGAGAACAGCAGTCTGTGTCAGACAGTGCTGAGAGTCTCTTGGTTAAAAAGTTAGTCTTAAGTAAACAACGAGCAATATTTGTTGCTGTCAGATGTCAAACGATCGAGATTGGGTATAACAAGGTTCAATTTTGTTTGTATTTTCAAAGGAGTCATACCTCTGCCTAAGTGTCTACAGACCAAAGCCTCTCCAAGGATCATCTGGCCACACCGTAACATACACCCCCAGCCTGTGTCCGATGTCGGTCCTGTCCCCCCTGGAACACAATCAAGTGTTATGCATGTCCTTCACTTTAAAACTAGAACAAATGTATATTACTAAACTTTCAGGACTCAAAAAATGCTGTTGTGGGGCTCAACAAATCCCACCGACTTACCAATAGGTTGGAAGTTTTTTCTGTATGTGAACCACAGTCGTGAAGTGACATCTGATAAAATTTCATCTTTCTCTAAAAGAGGAACAGAAATCAACATGTGAGAATACAGTGCTTTGGCTGTTCTGTTGTTAGGATTTCATGCACTGGCCCATAAATAACTCTCTCTCCTCTCACACAACCCATTATAAACACTTCATGAAGTTTTATGCAGTCCTACCCGTGAGCGCATTGAATTCTTTCCCTAAGATCCACACAGGCTCTGAGGTCTCAGGAAAATCTTCAAACTCTCCAAAGCGAAGTGTGTCGTACGTCAAGGTAGCTGTAGAGGAAGAAGACACGAGTCAACTGTGAACCTGTGGGAAGCATCTAATAAAGGGAAAGTACACCCATTATCATTTTGCTGTCCACTGGCCATTTACTGAGGCTGATAACGGTGTGCCCAGCTATCAGGTTGTGGGTATAGAGTGTCTATAAGCTGCCTAGACAGAGTTGAGACGTGAGTAGGGACACCACCACCCTTTGTGCCGACAAAATTTCACCCTGCTTGAGCAAGACATTGAGTATTTATTTCTATCTATCTGTACTTGAGCCTAACCTCCGACTTCCTATACAAGGGAGAATTTTCCCGTGGGGATCGACAATGTATCACATCATAAATATATGTATATATAAAACCATATTTCTTTCCTATATTCATAGTCTGCCAACAAAAGCTAATATGAGTTCATATATGACTGGAAGCAGATGTGTGGCATTCAATTGTCCCTACAACCGCATTTACAGGTACCTTTAACAATTTATTTATTTATTTATTGTAATAAGAAAGGGCAATCACAACTGTGGACTGTAGACTTTTCCATTGCAATTAGGTTGATTACTGGGCTTGTAGCCAGGTCTAAAGTTTGGCACAGCGATTTGTGGACATCACTAAAGATTAGACAGTTCCCCTGTTTTGAAAAACAAAGTTACCTATCGATGTCTGGTGTTTTATGTTAATTAAAAAAACTTTTCTACAATGTAGTCCAAGTACTACATTAAGAGACAGCAATAATTGGCTAGCTACCTGTCTGATTGGCAGTGACTGGCTTTGACAGAAACGCTCATAAAAGATGAGGAAGTACTTAAACGTTTAACGTATGTACAAAGTAGAGCCGCTTAACAGTGTCAGCTGTCAGGCTACCAAAGACAACGGCTGCTTACTTTCTGTGAGCACTGTAACCTAAATCTGTGAAGTTACATCGTGGGGTTGGTACACCAGAGGTAGCATCTCAAAGCCAGACATTGGATATCATTCTCTGTGCTAATATCAGCCTAATGACTCTGATGGTGACAGTGCATCGACTGGGATGTCTCATCTTGGGCGTATCGTTAGCATTAACAGTCAAACCAAGGACAGGCAGCAAGTACCTCATTGCGTACCGGAGTCCAATGAAACAGTCCTTGGTGGCATCTGGATACCACACAATGGGCTATGAAGCTGTACAATCAGTGTCAGTACGAGGAATCAACTAGATGTACTAATAACAGCTAGCTAACGTTAGCTAGCTGTTAGCTTTAGTCATCACGTTAGCAGGCTAACGAAGCTAAAGAAAGCAATAGGGGGTCTGTGTCTTGGATTGATAACTGTGTTGGTTATCGTTTCATGACAGAGTAGGAGATTTATTTTCAAGTATAAAATACACATACTGTGGTTATTCTGTGACTATGTTAGCTTATTAAAGAAGAGAAAAACTCAGTTATTTGTTCCAAAATCCTACCTACCTGCATCCATCCCGACGGTCTTCACCCTATCTTGTTTGTTGTGTCCAGCACTGCAAACCACCTGACCAATGGGAAGGGAACCTTTGCTGCGGAATTCGGAAAGAGGCGGGTCTGTCCAGTGGCATCCAATAAGATCTTCTGTTTTGGGCGGAGGGATCATTTTAGTTCCCAGAATGACGCTTCTGAAGATTTGGAATTGCAGTGTGTCAGGCCTCTCATTGGGCCATGCTGCATACATGATATAGAGATCCGCGCACCAAGGCACGATTTGATCACTACCAACTGCCGCTTCATCTGTAAACAGAGACGTTAAACGTGTCATATGTCTCGTGACTGTGTTTACCTCCTGCTGCATTTGGGTAATTATGTGATATTTTAATAAAGCCACTGGCATGTATATTTTTTGAATTAGTATTTTGTGGCACTATGACGTGCTATAGCTTATCAAGAGTAACTGTCGTCGGCAAAGTTGACAGCGACATCACTGTCTGCTATTATAACACGTAGACGTATGTACCTACGTGTACACAAATCAGTCAACACGGTTTATGACAGGAAAACTGTTTTATTTCCCAGGACACTCAGTGCTGCATGCCATATAAAAGTGAAATTATTCACAGAATAAATTGCATTCGTAAAATGAAATGGTATCAAAGTGCTTAACTTAGAGGAAATATCCTGTAACTTACAATTACAGTGAATGTTAGGATACAGTCCAAACAAAACATTATCTCACAGTGGAAATGAAATAGACATACGTGTGCGCGCACACACACGCAGGCAGACAGACAGATCCATTAAGGGTGCAGTGTGCACATTTATGCTGAGATGACCATCCTTTCTGATGAAACCGCTCTATATTTTCAAGCCGAATCTTACATCAGCATATTACAACTATAATATTTTTATTATTTCAAATAATCAAACACACACACACACACACACACACACACACACACACCATATCAGTTACAATAAAGTTATGTTGTATTTTGTACTAGTTTAACAGGCACTAGTCTGTTGTACCATATGTGACAGCCAAGTGAGAGGCCTGGATATATGTCTGCCAGACACAAATCCAGGGACATTTTCAACTCAGATGTCAGAATCATTTTCAGCCACTAGGGGCAGCCCAACTACTGCTAAACAGACAGACACGTTGTTTATGGAATATCATCAGTATAACTTGATAACTGCCCAAAAAAATCCCACCAAATGGTTCTTTAAAATAGATTCTGCACAGAAATAATTCATAAACTCCAGTATGATATTATGTGGACAACAGGTGAGCAAACAAACACAAATACAAACAGCAAAAGATCTAGTTATCTAAGTGATCTAATGAACTCGCATTTGAACATCTCAGGTGTGTGTCATAATTATTAAGAATAATAAATAGACACTCTTGTATGTGTAGCACAGGAGCGAAGGCAAGTCCATGTTTTCTGTGAAGGGAGGGGTGCAGACTCATCGGTGGAGACTCAGTGCAAACTTCTGTGAGTGTAAACATATCCAAAGCAGTGGATGCTTTAATGGAGTGGTGGTGTACTGTGCTGGTGAAGGACAGCAGCTGTTCATTATCCAGTTTATCACCATGCTGTTCACTTTTCTCTGAGGAGGTAAAACACCATCGCCTTCAGATAATGTCCACAGGCACAGACAGCAGAAACCAACCAGTGGGAACGAAAGCTGGGATCCGTGTTCACCACACATTTTGTTACATCCACCTGTAACAGCAGAAGAGGCACAGCAAAACAGTTGGTCATGCATGTATCATAGAGCTCTCTGATATATCTGATTGTGAAACGAATCAACAGGAGGAAAATGCTCATCACATTTCAAGTAAATAAACTGCAGTGCAAGTTTGAAGTTGCTTAGAGCTTATAAATCCGAAATGTGTTTTTGGTTTGACAACATCCTGGGGAAACCACAATGAGAAGATGTGCAACTGGTCCACAAATATGTTAATTCAAAGCCAAAGGCAACATTGTAATCTCAACAATGCGTACTTCAACAAGCTATTTATATAACTAGAAAAAGACTTTCATTTTCAATAAAATAACAGGAAGCACGGTGAAGTGTCAATCTTTAGTGCTACTCAGATCCTTCTGACCTAGAATCCTTCACCTCACGCTCTTTAGATGAGCTACGTGCTGACATCAACTCTCGATGCAGAAAAAGTGCACAGATCAGACTGTAATTGTGGCTAGATATTATGCACCTCAGTTGTGCTTTTGAGGTTGGTTATACAATGCATTGCTTTGCTTTTTGTGATACCCCACTTATCAGCAAAACAAAACTGGTTTGGGAATTCTAGCTTCAACAGCAACAGGGCAGTGGGACTAGATTAGGATGCATGGTTATCTTTAATTAGTTTTGTGTGTTCTTTTCAAATGTGCCATTTCAGTCTTAGTAGAAGAGCCTTTGTTCACTTTTTATGGCTTGCCAACAGAGCAGAACACAGACAGAGGCACTTTGCCAGACCTCGTTCCATTTTCTGCCTGAGCTCCACTTGAGCACAATTATTTCTGCAGTTTTATCAGATGTTCCCTTCACAGGATTATACAGAAGAGAGATGTTCTCCTCTGTCTGAAGCCGCGACACAATTTTATGTCTGGCTTTTGGTTTTGTAAATGAAAAGTTGTTAGTTATGTTCATTAATGAGATCAGCTGCTCTGGCACGGCGCTCCCGTATGCATTTTCCCTTTGAAATGATAGCCCTACTGAGCCATGACTTGCATACCTATAGGCTAGATGAGGGCATGACAGGATAGACTTATTTAAACTGTAATTACGTGAGCTATCAAAATATGTACCAGCAAAAAACACAAACTAATCATTGACAGTTGTGATGCATGGTTTCTCAATGTGGGATGCAGATGCAGTTTGTGTGTTTAAGCTGAATCAGACATCTGGGATCAAACAAACAGGGTAATTATTGCTGAATTCTGCATGTGTTTATCACCCCTTTACCAAAACAAAGGCTTTTGCAGACAGAAAAATATACTTCCACCTTATGCTCTGTGTCAGGAATAGCATACACAGGCAAGTAAAAAGGCATCAATGAAGTCCCCTTACCCAGCCCCCTCTTCTTTTTAGCCAGGAGGTCAGACTTTTGCGGACAAACTCCCCCATGCAGTCAACAATGGTATGAACCATGGCTGGATGGCCATGCCGCACACAGTCCACTGCCAAGGCCCCAGCCACTGCATACAAAGAAACCACTTTTCCCCATGTCACACCTGACAAGAGACACAAATCATAGGATTAAGTGATGAAACAAAGTGTACTGAATGTTTATTCAAAGGTGTATCCACTGACCCATATGCATGATGATGTCTGAAATATAAAGACATCTTGTAAAATCACCACATATTCAAAATGGCTGGCAATCACATGAAATTATTTGTGGATTTTAGTGCTCTGTGAACGAGGTTAAAGCCTAGCAGAGCAACTCGCTGTTTTTGTGGAGTTGGAGTGTTTTTCAGGGGTTGATTGTCTCAGTCAGCAGCTCTGGGTGAGAGAGTTATGAAACCCCAGCAGCAACCAGGCATGAGGCCTACATGCCTAATTTTCCCAACAAAGAAGCCCAGACACAAGGCTCGATGCAGGTCACACACTATTCCTCATCAGATCAGTCAGCAGATTATTTTTCAAACCTAATTCAAAAGACTGAATCTACCACACCTTTTAAAGTCAGAGCCTCAGACTGTTTTTTGTATTTATATACCGCCTCACTTCCATCCATCTCCAATAACTGTCATCTGTTTGGTTCCCAAATTTTCATAAATGGTAGCCATGTTTCTCTTTGTTTAAAGGCCAAATCTGGAATTTGCACTATGGTACCCCCTATAAATACACTGTTACTCTGCAACTGACTATGTTCACAATAGTTGTTGACATTTCTACATTTCTGTTTTGTTTTTTAGCTCTGAAAGTTTCTGTCTAAGCATTCAAGCACTGCCAGCATGCCTAAACATGTACTTTGAGGCTCTGAAAGGTTGGTGTGCAATATCTATTTATCTATCCATCTTCTATTTCTCTCTCTCTCTCTCTCTCTCTCTCTCTCTCTCTCTCTCTCTCTCACACACACACACACACACACACACACACACACAAATATACAATGGAGGCCAGATCATTTAATTTACCTCACATGT